>PVJC01044873.1:0-13937 GCA_004026665.1 Murina feae | reverse complement strand
GCTGCCTCTGCTCCCTCCGAGGGGAGCACCGGGACCCTGGCCCCGCCTCAGCATGATGCGTGCACACACGAGGGCTGTTCAGCGAGTATCAGCTCCTCCTAAGGCCTCGTCGCCGTGTGAAAACACGAAGATCAAAAACAAACAGGTTGTAGCTGTGCGTCTGACGTGAGCAGCCGTTCAGAGTCCACGAGGCTCAGGGGAGAGGCTGCTGAGTGGTTGGCGCAGGGACCTGAGAGCGGACATGGTCGGTGCTGCCCCTCCCCCTCCTGGTTCCGCCCTAGCCCCTCCTCCGGGGGTCACCTCCCCAGATGTGCACAGGCCGTGGTGTGGGCCGTGGTGCGGGCCCAGGTCCAAGCAGTTCCCCAGGAGTCTCAGTGCAGGGTCCTAGGTTCCAGGGAGTCAGACGTAGGCACAGCAGCGCGTCCCGCTGTCCCCCTCACGCTGCAGGGGGCAAACGCAGAGACAGTGAACTAACTAACTAACCAGGCGTTGCGGGCGCGGTCGAGGGCAGGAGCCGAGCGGGGCTCCAGGACGGGGAGGGTGGGCTGTGCAGGCGGTTCTCAGGGGCGTGAAGCCGGAGCGCTGGACCACCGCATCGTCACCAGCAAGCCCGTGGCAGCCGTCCCTTCGTCTCCAATCTCAGCAGCGTCCGCTCTCCGGGGAGTAGCACAGGTCAGGCCCAGCGGCCCATCGCTCACATGTAAGCCAACGCATAGGCGTCTTTTGAAAATGGAAAGACCCCAGATCCGTGCAAATCGTTATTATAATTAGAGCTTTCTCCTTGCTGGGGGCTTCATCGTCACTGGTCTGAGGCCCTGACTGTCCCCCCACCCCCACCCGGGGCCCCAGGAGCTGAGGAGTGGGCTCTGTGGCTGTGCAGAGCGGGTGCCTGGGCCCAGGGGCAGAGCGCTGCCTCAGGCCCCTGAACACAGTGACAGTTGCAGACTCTGCATCTGGACCGCGGGGCCGACCTGCTGTGGGTCCCGTCTGTGTCCTTGTGGGGAAGGCGGTGTGGTCCCCAATGCCCCTCCAGTTAGCAGGCCCCGAGGGAAACAGTCACTGTGTTTTGGCCTTTGTCGCAGGAGCCCCAGGGGAGCCGGATGGGCAGCCTGCAGGGATGTAGCCAGGCAGGAAGCCATCCCCAGTCCTTCTGGCAAATCCCGTCGACCTCCGACAGGGAACAGCCCCCACTGGTGAATGCACTAACCCATGAGAGGGTGCGTGCCCCCATCTCGGCCGGGGCTCACTGAGGCCAGCTGCGTGGGGAGGGCGGTTTGAGGAAGTTGAGGGCTGAGAGCCTGGGGCGGTTTCGAGTTGAGTCCCTACGGCCCCGTGTGAAATCTCAGGCTGAATCACTCCCCTCGCACTCAGCCGGGCGTGGCCTCCATGCGCCTCTGGGTGCTGGCCCAGGGGGCAGGCGGGCTCTGCGCCAGGCTCCCCGACGCCATGGTTCTGTGTCCCCCTGTAGTGCAAGTCCTCACGGTTGTGAGTGGAAGCTGGAGATAGGATGGCGAGCCCTGGCCGGGGAGGCTCTGAGGGTAGAGCATCGGCTAAGTACTGAGGGGTCCAGGGTTCAAGTCCAGGTCAAGGGCATGTACCTGAGCTGCAGGTTCACTCCCAGCCCTGGCCGGATCTTGTGGGGGAGGCATCAATTAATGTGCCCTCTTGAATATCTCTCTCTCTCTCTCTCTCTCTCTCTCTCTCTCTCTCCCCACCCTCCTTCTCCCTTCTCCCTCTACAAAATATCAATGGAAAAATGTCCTCCAGTGAGAGTTAGCAGGGATGACGTGAAGGGTGAAAGGACACAGGTGACCCACCTCCAAGATTCTTACCCGAGGGCCCCCTCAGGGCCAGAGAGACAGCGAGGGACAGGGCGGTCAGAGCAGGTCCGTGGCCAGGCGGGCGTGTGCCCTCATCGGCGCTGCCCGAGGCCGGTGACTCCAGGCTCCTGGCCGCCCTGCCAGTGCTCCTCGTCCTCCTGCAGCGCCGGCTTTGTTTGCCCACCTCCGCTGACCTTGAACGTCCGGTCGGAGGGAGAGCCTGCCCAGAGCCCGTTGAACTGTAACCTCAGAGCCAGTGGGCAGGAGCGTTGGCTGGCCAGGGGGTTCCCGGGAGGCACCTGTCTCTCCGACCCGCCGCCCGACCCCAGGGCCCCCGTTAATGGGGGAACCTTTCCATCCTCACGTGACTGTCTCTGTCTAAACAAAGCCCTGTCTGTGCTCTGTGAGAACTAGAACATTCTCCTCATCACAGGACAGGCGTCTAACTCAGTTGTATTCACATCACAAATTCAGGACACGACGGGTGAGGCTGGGACGGTGGGCCTCAGATTGTATCCTGTGTCAGATCGCCTAAAGGGCTTCTTAAAACAGCGATTCCTGTCCGGCTGGCGTGGCTCCGTGGTTGAGTGTTGACCTATGAACCAGGAGGTCACAGTTCGCTTCGGGTCAAGGGCACAGGCCCGGGTTGTGGGTGTGATCCCCAGCGGGGGGCGTGCAGGAGGCAGCCGATCCGTGATTCTCTCTCATCACTGCTGTTTCTCTCTCTCTCCCAACCCCCCGCCTTCCGCTCTGAAATAATGAAAATAGATTAAAGCAGCGATTCCTGGGCTGCCCCTTGCGTTTTTCAGCGGGCAGCACTGGCGTTAGGCCTGGGGTCTGCATTTCTAGCACATCTCAGGGGATGCCAGGGCTGCCGGCCTGTGGCCCATCCTCTGAGCATCACTGGATGGACGGTTCCCCAGCTTTCCTGCACGCACGCACCTGGGGGGACGCTGCGGGCGGGACACTCCCTGCATCAGTGGGGCCACCAGGACGGGGGCCTGGCGCCAGCAAAGGCAGGTTATTTCAGAGCGGAAGGGAGGGGGAGAGAGAGAAACAGCAGTGATGAGCGAGAATCATGGATCGGCTGCCTCCTGCATGGATCGGGGCCACACTGGCCAGGCAGAATCTGAGATCCACCGCCCCAGCCTCACTAGTCGTGTCCTGAAATCTGAGATCCACATCCCAGCCAGGACTGTGCCTCAGACCACTCGCTTGGCGTGCCTGGAGCTGGGCCCGGGCCTGGGAGGTTTCGTCGTTTCCCAGGGGAAGTGTAGTCAGGTGAGGCCTCGGCCCGCACAGGCAGGAGGGGGTCGGAGGCAGAGATCTGTATCTTGGCGCCCGTCCCTGGGAACCTGAGCCCATCTCCTTGGGGTAAGTAAGACTTCTGACCATTTCGTAACCAGATAATGTCCCGAGGAAGACCCGCATACGTTCCCAAAAGCTAAGTGGTCAGGGCGACATGCCCGGGATTCCTCTGCGGTCACCATTTCTCTTTTCTGTGGGTGGGCAGGGGACCCCCCTGAAGGCCTGCCTCCTGCCGCCTCACGGCCACACCCTTGGCTGCATTTGCTGACTCTGCACAGAGGGGTGCTCAGCCTGGGCCTTTGGACTCTGAGACCTGCACCCCAGAAGCAGGAGGGGTTGGGGTGCCCATAACAGGGACTGTCTCTGCTCCCAAAGAGGCCCGAGGCCAACACTGTGTGACCTCAGAGACCAGCTGGCTCAAGGTCACTGCCGGACAATGACTCCGGAGCCCAGGGTTTCGTCCCACTGGACACTCACTACGTGACGAAGGCGGCACCTCTTCCTGGACGGTCCGGCTGCCTCCTACCCACAGGGAGGAGAATGCATCCTCTGCCCCCAGAGAGGCGTCGCGGGACCCGCCAGCATTTCCTCCCTTAATCGTAAAGGGAACAGGAAAAGCGCTCCCACCACAGCTACAGATCAGAAAAGAATGCCACAGCCCAGCGCACTACCCACTGAGCACACCGGCCAGGCAGTCACTCCATCTTTCAAACCCTCTCTCTGGGAGTCAGGGCGGAGGAGAGTCCTCCCAGGAGGGCCAGCTGAGCACGGGAGGCGGCCAGGGCTCTCCGACCCACAGCCCACCTGAGGGAGACCCTTTAACGTGGCCATCCTGCTAGACTCAGCCGCTGTCCCTCGGGAGGAAACCATGGTGGTGGCTCTGGCCTAAGAAGAAACGCCTCCTCACAGGCTAAGCCGCCAGCGCTCTGACGATTGGGATTAAGTGCATTTCACCTTCTCGCTTTTTTGCAAAGAGCAGCGAGGAGTCGAGAGTCTCCTGGCGATGTCGCTCGGTGAGTGGCTTTGTGTGGGGTCGGGAGGAATGGTTCCTTACGCCCCGAGACTGCACCCCAGCACGGCTGGGAATCCGTTTTCCAAGAAACTGAAGGAGGTTACACCTCTCCCGTGAATAAGAGTGAAGGTGCCGCGTGGGAGCCTCCCCTTCGGGAACTTGGGCCGGAGAAGCCAAGAAAAGGAAACGAGATGAGGGAAGAGAAACAGGAATACGCTTTCGCCCCTTTCCGCCCAGAGGTTACATGGCCGCCGGCTGTGCTGCCAGATGGAAGAACTTTTCCGTGGAGCCTTTTCATCCTGGGTGAACCAGAAGCCTCTGGCAGCCAACACGCTTCGTTCATCCTGAACTCTGTGGTACTGTGACCTGCATCGTGGGCAGCGTTTTTAAAATGGGATAGTTCAGCTCAATACATACGTGTTCCGTGTTTTTATAAGGATTGTAAGTCAAAACGCATAAGACATAAAAGGAGTCCGCTGCAATGACACCCTAGGATTTCGTAAAGTGAATTATTTTGAGTCAGAATGTTAAGTGCGGAAGATAACAAACGCTCTGTCTGCATAAGTAGAGAAGGGTTTCCACACCACTCAGCCGGCGGGGCTCAGGGGCTGAGCGTCGACCTAGGAACCAGGAGGTCAGGGTTCGATTCCCGGTCAGGGCACAGGCCCGGGTTGCGGGCTCGATCCCCAGTGTGGGGTGTGCAGGAGGCAGCCGGTCCATGATCCTCTCTCAGCATTGATGCTCCTCTCTCCCCATCTCCCTTCCTCGCTGAGATCAACAAAAAGATATTAAAATAAATAAATAAGCCAAGAGCGCGGCCCCTCACAGACAGGGCTCAGGGGGCAGCCGTGTAGAACGTGGTCCGTGTCACGCTTCCTCCTCTCTGTTAGGTCCTTGGACACAGGCCTGCGAGCAGACACACGTCTCGTTGGCGAAGCCTCGCTCACTCGCTTGCGGGGCAGGGGCCTGGACCTGAACTCAAAGCGCCTCCCAGTGAGATGGCTGACTTCCCATGGAAGTGACCAGGGCACTTGAGAAGGAGGGGACAGCAGGGGTCGCGCCAGGACCCCTGGGGACCGGCCGCCCTCCTCCAGGTATGTGTGGCCACCTGCACAGACAGGGCCTCCTGTGCTGGGGATGTGTCTCTGCAGGAAACGGGGCCCCAGGCCGTCGTCCGCAGGCGGCCCTCCTGGCTCTGCCTTTGCTCTTTAGAGATGGCTCCCCCTGACCCCCGGGGCTGTGTTGGTGGCAGGAAGTTGAGAGTGTCAGGAGCCCGAGGACAGGAAGGCTTCAGCTTTTCAGCTTTGGGGTTGAGGAGGCAGGATTAGCATCAGACCCACCCCCCCCTCCCCCCGGGGCTGGATTCTTGGGGGAGACCGCTGTCTCCTTGCCATCTTGGGCACTTTGACTTCTCTGACTCTGTCTTCTCATCTGTAAAATGGGGGTAAAACCATACCTACTGCTTTTTCTGCTCTTGCTAATCCTCACCCAAGGATATGTTTCCATTGATTTTCAGAGAGAGGGGAAGGGAGGGAGAGAGAAGGAGAGAAACATCGATGTGAGAGAGACACATCCATTGGTTGCCTCCCGCACAGCCGGGGATCGAGCCTGCCACCAGGGCACCTGCTGGTGACAGGATGGAACCTGGGACCCTTTGGTCCGCAGGCCGACACTATCCGCTGAGCCAAACCGGCCAGGGCTCACTGCGTTTTCTGACTCAACCTTGTGTGTGAACACGAGCGTCATGCCCGGCACAGGCGAGTGCTCACCCGTCAAAGTTACTGTCTGTGGGCACCTCCCCTGCCTCCCTCCTCCGGGGTGGGAGGCCAGGGCCTGGGCTGCCCTGGGATGGCAGGGTGGCCCGTGAAGGGAGACAGTGAGCTGGGGTCCCCGTGCCATGAGGGAGCAGCTGTGCCGGTGGGGGGGGGGGGCTTCCTGCCGGCCCAGCAGCTGGGGAGCAGCATCTGAACGTAGAAACTGTCCCTGTCCTGCTCAGCGCGGCCCTGCCCACCCCCTTCCCTCCCGCCACCGCCACAGTCACACCCTCGGCCAGAAAGCCCCGCATGGACGGCAGCAGCTGGGCGCCGAGCTGCGCTGTGCTGTGTGAGCCCTCCCTGCTTCTTCGCATCTGGCCTCCGGCCACCCTTGTGCGGCCTGGGCCGCCTGCTCCGCGCCCCACGGAGCCAGCCATCGGGGCTGCTGGAATGCAGGGAATGAGGGGACTTGCCAAGGCCGCTCAGGCAGGAAGCTGCAGGCCAACTCCCGCTTAGTCACCGCCCGCCCTGCGCCTCGCACAAAGCACTCCCGCCTGTGGGATGGTCTCAGCGGACGGAAGAATGAAAACTCCTCCCCTCCTGCTCGGGACCCTGAGCCGCGTGGCCGCGTGTGCCCCTGGTTCCCGAGAAAAAGGGGCACAGTCTTTCCCTTAGTTATTTATGCCTGAACCCTCAGCGAGAAACTCCTCGTGCTCGTGTTCATCCCAGTCCCCACCTCCCGTGTGGGCTCAAACCAAGGCCCCATGTCTGACTGTCGAGCGAACTCAGGAAGAGGTGAATGGTGAGGATTCAGGCGGGAGTCTGCACACGAGGACGCGGCGAGGAGAGCCCAGAGCCGGTCGGAGAGAGAAAGCTGGCGGTTCTTTGGAAAAAGCGGGTTCTAGGGAACGACAGTCCTGCCCCTCGGCCCGGCTCCCCGAGGGGACGAGCCTCTGCCAGAGCCCCATCACCCAGGCAGGGCCAGCCACCCTGGGCCCCACAGAGGGAGTATTGTTCTCACCTGCCTGGCTTTATGGGCCCACAGCTCCAGGCAAGGAGCCTGCTTTGTCACGGAATCAAGTTCTTTCAGATGAGAGTCAACGCAGATAAGCGTTAACAGACTCTCCGGGCTCCTGGGGAAGGGTGTGCGAGTTCCCAGAGGGAGGGGGCCAAATAACAGGGAGGGGGTGCTGGAGCCAGCCAGCCACTCCAGGCTGCAGCCTGGGCTGGCCCTCCTCACCTCGGGGTGCCTGGGCACAGGGCGGCCTTGGCTGTGGCTCACATGTCTGCACTGGCCTATCTGAAGACCAGGCTCAGCAAGGTCACCAGGCCAAGCCCCTGGCCGGGCTCCCAGAGGTCAGAGGGAGGAGGAGGAGCTGGACTCCTCACCTGGGTTTAACCTCTGCGCAGAGCGGCGTGTCTCACTGTGAGCTCTGCTCTCGACAGTCACTGAGCGAAATGAAACACCGCGAGCGACAGCTAACAGCACCGGGAAGCTTCTGCCAGCCTCCCGACTTAAGAGCCGCGAAACTGCGGGTGAGACGTCAGCATGGGGGTCACCCGTGGCCTCCCCGTAATGAGGGGCCTTTGGGGTGCTGGTCGCATGCTGTTCCCCGATCGGGGTGCAAGTTATGTGGCTGCATTCGTCTGTGAGCATTTCCCAGTTGTACCTTGGCCTGTGCTTCTGCATATTTATTATCTTCCGTGAGATGGCCGAAGCAGAGTCCCAGTGTTGCTTAGCTCAGTTGTGATGAGGTGAGTTTTTCCTAGTGTCCAGCTTGGAAACCCAGTCTCAACCTGATTTAAGTTCCCATTTCATCTCAAACTCACCTGCCTACGTAGATCGCAGTGTGGTCCGCACGGCCTCCTTCTGACACGTATGCTGAACTGATGACACCCGTGCAGTTCTGTTCGGCGAACAGAGGCTATTAGGTCACCGAGGCTTTGCCGTCTGTGGGCGGCCGCCTCCGACTCACCGCTGAGTTCGTCGTTTCAGTTTTTTTGTTTTGTTTTTAAATATATTTTTATTGATTATAGAGAGGAAGGGAGAGAGAGAGAAACATTAACGAGAGAGAATCATTGATCGGCTGCCTCCTGCATGCACTCCACTGCGGATGGAGCCCGCAACCCAGGCACGTGCTCTAGACCAGAATCGAACCCGGGACCCTTCAGTCCGCAGGCCGACGCTCTATCCACTGAGCCAAACCGGCTAGGGCTTCAGTGTGTTTTCTAAGGTGTTTCATGCTAACGACGAGGAAGCTAACGAGGGGGCTGAACTTGGGAGCTGTAGAACCCAGACATAGAAGGAGGAACCCTTTGAAAAGAATAAAGGGAAGGATCAACCTACAGTCGCCTCCACAAATGAAGAAACGTGGAGGACGCTCACAAGTGACCGTCTTGGTTTTTCCAGGGAAAAATGAAAGCAGGGTCTGCGCCGGGAGGAAGGGTTGGGCTGGGGCTGACTGAGTTCCCGGAAAAGGGAGACAGGAAATGACATTGCTGCCGTCACCATGGCTGAAGGTCACGGAAGGAAGGTACGAGCGAGAGTGCAGGTCCCTGGTCGGCAAGAGCGCTCCCAGTTCAGTAAATCCGAAGGGAGGGAGCCGTGAAGAGGGGTGGAGCACGGGGCCCAGGGCGCAGACTCGGCGGGCGGGGAGAGATGTCAACAGCCCCACCTGCCCAGGGGCATCCACTCGCTGGATGACTGGACCCGCGGTGTGGCCACAGCTGTGGCTTTCGGATTCGGCGTGACGCTGACGATCACGGTCGAGAAGGATGAGGAATCTCGGGTCAGGTGCTGAGTCATCGCTGCAGATGCTGAAATCACGGGCGGGTGCAGGACCTGGAGACAGTGCGAGGCTGACACACAGTTTCAGGGACCCAGCTGGGCTCAGGCGAGGAGGCCGTGGTGCCCTGGTCAGGGCCACACAAAGCAACTAGCCAGGCAGGCACAGCGTGCCCTCCACTGTTTATCACCTCCTCTCACCAACCCGCATCCTCAGGTCACCCTCTCAGCTTTGCATGATCTGAAATCCAAAATGGTCCCCACGTATCTTCCCATTTTGATAGGGTGTTTATTTTTAAATATATATTTTATTGATTTGAGAAAGGAAGAGAGAGGGAGAGATAGAATCGTCAGTGATGTGAGAATCATGGACCGGCTGCCTTCTGCACGCCCCCCCACTGGGGATCGAGCCCACAACCCGGGCCTGTGTCCTGACTGGGAATCGAACCCTGACCTCCTGGTTCCTAGGTCGACGCTCATTCCTTGAGCCACGCTGGCCAGGGCTGCCCGGGGCTTTCTAATGACCAACCGTTACCCCGAACGTGTCACTTCGCGGCCAGTGCCCTACACAGGTGTCTCCGGGGCTGTCTCATCCCAACGAGGGGGAGAAACACCCTCGCTGCTCTGAGCTCCACGACGGTGCGTTCTGTCAGCCTAGGATTCCATCCACCCCCACAAAATGGGGGTTTCCTGGAGGTTAGGGCTGGGCTAGCCCATGAAGATGCCCACTGAGGACTGGGTGGTCCTGAGCAGGGTGCCCGCGTCACCTGTCGCCGCGGTCTCCTCCCTGTGCCAGGCAATGCCGCCGCCGGCCGGCCGAGCTGTAACGCAGCTGTTTGGGGGCGCTGACATGGTGGACATTCAGCAGCGACAGTCACCCTTGCTGAGCACCGCCCTGTTCGGAGTGCTCCCTGCGTTTTAAGTCCCGAAGCCCGTGCAGCGACCCCAGCAGATGCCTTCACCCCCGTGCGGCGGGGAAACCGAGGCCTGACCGAGGCCTGTCCGAGGCCACAGACAGAGGAGGTCGTGGGGTTTAAACCCGGGGAATCTGGAACCGGAAGGTGTACTTAGCCTTAGACACTGTCCCCAAGTAACTGTTTGCTGGACCTGAAACGTCCACTTTAAAACAGACACCCTGCGAGGGGCAGAGCTGGAGCGCATGCAGGCACCTTCCTGGTGAGACAGGGTGACGGGGAGCAGCGAGCTGACGCAGGGAGTGTGGTCTCCCAGGGGTGCTGACCTGCCTGCCACCCTTTGAGCGCCACACACAGCGGGCCTGGCCGTGTCTCTCTCTCTCTCTCTCTCTTTTTTAATTAAATATATTTTATTGATTTTTTACAGAGAGGAGAGGAGAGGGATAGTTAGAAACATCGATGAGAGAGAAACATCAATCAGCTGCCTCCTGCACACCCTACACTGGGGATGTGCCTGCAACCAAGGTACATGCCCTTGACCGGAATCGAACCTGGGACCCTGAAGTCCACAGGACGACGCTCTATCCAATGAGGCACACCGGTCAGGGCCTGGCCGTGTCCCTTAAAGACATGATCACGACTGAGGACGGTTTGGTGTGTTTCCCTCTGATTCCTCAACATAATGAAGAACCAGGCCCTTTAACCTGTACTGCCCTCCTGTAGCCTTTCTTCCCAGAGCCCCTCACCCACACCCCTCCCACATCCACCTACACGTGCAGACACACTTGCACACGCACTCACATGCAGACAC
Organism: Murina feae; assembly: GCA_004026665.1. Classification (NCBI taxonomy): domain Eukaryota; kingdom Metazoa; phylum Chordata; class Mammalia; order Chiroptera; family Vespertilionidae; genus Murina; species Murina feae. The sequence goes on along the minus strand of PVJC01044873.1, from coordinate 3,533 downwards.
ACTCACATGCAGACACACTCGCACATCCACTTACACGTGCACACACTCACATGCACACACGCTTGCACACCCACCTACACGTGCACACACACTCACACACGCAGCAAAGTGGCTGTGCAGGTCGTTTTCCCTGCGGGGCAGGAGGGGGGCAGGAGACGGGCTTTTGCTCGGGGTTGGGACACCGACGGGGTGGGGTACAGCCGAGGGCCGCACCCCGCGCCCTGGCCCCCGACCCCTTCGCGGGCGGAGCAGCAGGACCGAGCTGAGCCCTCCGCGTCCCTGGGGAGAGGCGCCGGTCCCCGCGGGGAGGTGGAGGCGGGAGACGGGCGCGGGAGGCGGACGGGGCGGCGGCCCTGTGACCCCGGCCGCGGGCGCCCCCGGAATCCGGGACCCGGGAGCCGCGTTACGGGAATCCGGCCGCCAGGCCCCGCCCCTCGCCGTGCGCGGCCGCCAGGCCAATGGGAGGACGCGCCGGGCCCACGGCGACCAATCCGCGCGCGGGGCGGGGCGGGGGCGGGGCCGGGAGGAGGCCGCCGGGAGGAGGGCCGCGTGCGGGGCGGAGGGGACGGAGCGGCGGACGGAGCGGGCGCGGGACGGGACGGGGCGCAGCGAGCCGCAGGCCGAGGCCGGACGCCGGGGACGGGGCCGCGGAGGCGGAGGTGAGGCCGGGGCGGGCGGAAGGGCCCCGGGGAGGGTCGGGCCCTGCGTGTGGGCTCCCGCGGGTCGGCCCGGCCCAGCGCTCCGGTCCCGAGCGGAGGCGGAGGCGGCGCTGTTGTCCGCGGGGCCCCCGCCGCGCGGGGGGGACTAACCGGGCCCGGCGCGCCCCCCGGGGAGACGGGCGCCCGCGCCGTGGACGCCGGGCCTGGGCTCCGGGGCGGCCGGGGCGGCAGCGAGCGGCCTGAGCGCCGAGTCCTGCGTTGGCTTAGCCGGGCCCCGCGCAGGCCCGGGCGGTGCTGGGAGCGGGGCCTGGGGCCTGGGCGCCGCGGGACGAGGGGCGGGACGAGGGGGGAGGCGGGTTTGCAGGGGCGCGGTGCGTCCCCGTCCCCGTCCCCATCCCGCGATGGGCCTGCTCCTCGTCACCGGGAAGAGGGTTGGCGCCGCCCGCGGACTTGGTCGGTCCCTGCGCCATGGCAACGGCCTTCCTGTCCCCGCGTTCAGCGTGAATCACGGTGTTTCCACTTATTTTAAGAGTTTCCCAGGGGCGCCTGCCCTCCTGCCGCCGGGGAGGGTGCAGGTGGCATTGCCTGCCCGCAGGGGGGTACCCATCTCTGCCCCAGGGACACCCGTCCCTGCCCCCAGGACCCATCTCTGCCCCCGGGACACCCGTCCCTGCCCCCAGGACCCATCTCTGCCCCAGGGACACCCGTCCCTGCCCCCAGGACCCATCTCTGCCCCAGGGACACCCATCTCTGCCCCCAGGACACCTATCTCTGCCCCCCGGCCGTGGGCGCTGATGGTGAGGTGCCCGGGGCTCCCACAAGGCCTCCAGGGAGTTTTCTGTCCAGCTGTCTCAGAGCTTCCTCTCCTGCTTTTTAAAGTTTCTCTTAGTTGTTGAAGGTAGTACAGATGCCCCTCCCCCCACTGATCTCCTCCTCCTCCTCCCTTCCCCCCTCCCAGGCCCTCCCTGCACCATTGTCCGTCCATGGTCCATGGCAGGGCGTGTGTGTGGAAAGCCATTGGCTGATCTTCTCTCCCCCCCTCTCCCCTGAGGGTCCGCAGGCTGCTCCGTGCGCCCCTGTCTCTGCATCTGTTTGTTCCTCGGTTCGTCGTCGTGTTGGTTGGGTCCCACCTGTGAGTGAGATGGTGGGATGCCGTCCCTCTCCCACGGGCTGTTCCTTAGCACGATCCTCTCCAGGGTCCTCCCTGTCCCGCAGGGTAAGAGCCTTTCTTGCTGCTGCTGCCGCGAGGTAGTCCCTGGAGTTCGAACCAGCCGTTTACCCGCTCGTCTCCTGGCGGCGCGCTGTGTCCAGGTCTCGATGTTGTCTGTGGCACTGTGGAACGGGGAGGGGAGGGAGCCTCTTGTAATGGGCGTCGGGGCTCCTGGAGAAGCTCGGGGAGTCCTGGCGTCCCCGTGCCTCTGAGGGCAAAGGCTGTCTGCTCAGGGGGACTTCCCTGAGCTTTACGGTCCACATCACGAAGGCTGCGCGCTTCCTGTGGCCACGGGAGCTGCGAGAGTTGCCTGAAGGTGGCTGACGGGCCTCGTGAAACGCAGTGGTGCCGGCTGCGCCGAGCTCTCGAACACGGGGAGTGACCAGCGAGCCTTGGAAGGTCCGCGGCTTTCCTAGAGGTTGGCCTTGAACCTGGTCAGACTCGGATCCAGGGAAGACGAAGGGGGCCATTGCGAGTGGAGGCCGGTGTAGAAAGGGCCAGGCGTGTCCAAGGGGACGGACTTGCCAGGGCACGTGGCTAAGGAACGGCAGACCCCACGTTCACACCGGACAGCCTGGCTGCAGACTCCTCACCGTGGCCTGTGCTGCCTCTTCACAGGTGTACACGCGTGACAGGGACTAGAGTCCTGTGGCCGCACAGAAGGCCTTCCAGAACCCGCTCCTCGCGGGCTGTGGGCCTCAGAGCGTGTTTGGTTCTGAGGACCTCAGCACCTAAAACAAGGGACTGCAGCCCAGCGTCAGGGACCGGGTGAGGAAACTGGTTGAGCAAGTCCTGGGGGCGAAGATGTCGGGAGTGTGGGAGGAAGTTCCACAGAAGAGATGTTTGCTCCGAGTTACGGACACTGCGGAGCAGTTCCAAGAGCAGAGGGTAGGGCGGGAGCCGTGTGCGGAAGCACAGACTGAGAAAGTGCCGAGAAGGGCTCGCAGTGGGGATGGTGAGAGGCAGGACGACTTGCGAACGGCCGTGTTTGCTCTGCTTTTGGCCTGATTGGAGTGGAAGCCAGAGGCTTGCCTACCCCTGGGGGGGTGGTGCAGCTCGAGGGAAAGCCTGAGCACAGGGTGGGTGAGCGTCGGCTTGAAATGCCAGAGAAGGGAGCTGGGCCCGGCACACTGCAGCCGAACTTCTAGGTTCTTCAATGGCTGAAATCTTTGGCCTTGTTACTCACCCTTTAAAAGGCTTTTGGGGAAAGAGGGACAGCTTTAAAGTAGTGTTTTAGAGAAATTTATCCACCAGAAGCGTTCAGAATGGTTCGGAGGGAGGAAGGGGCAGCTGTAAGCATGGTTGTGCTCATAAATTAGTTTGGTCAGGATGAGGGTAGAAAGAGGCGAGTAAGACTGGACGGACGGACAGACGGACGGAGACTGGAGCAGGTTAGGTAATGGATAGGCCAGAGGCAGCCTGACCCGTTGGCCTGGGCAGTTCGTGAAGGCGAGTGTCTTTCCAGACGGAAAGATGAGAGCAGTGACTTTAAGGGAAGGCGTGTGCATGTCTGTGTACATGTGTGTGCGTGACCATGTCGGTGGGTATTGGCCTCAGAGATGGGATGTTCCAGGCAATGATATAGAACTGGAGTTAAGAAAGGGTCCCGTCCTGAGCTGTTGACACCAGGTGTTCAGAGAAGCTGGTGTTTTTAAATAACAGTC
>PVJC01044872.1:0-13931 GCA_004026665.1 Murina feae | reverse complement strand
GTCCTGGCAGCGGGACTGTCACCACCTCAAAATGAGCATCGCTCGCTGCACCTCTAACCAGTGAGTGCAGGACAGTCCCGGATGGGGTAGTTCTGAGGGGATTGTCAGTGCAGGAGGGGCAGTTCCCAGGGGGCTGGCAGTGCAGGAGGGGCAGTTCCCAGGGGGCTGGCAGTGCAGGAGGGGCAGTTCCCAGGGGGCTGGCAGTGCCGGAGGGGCAGTTCCCAGGGGGCTGGCAGTGCCGGAGGGGCAGTTCCCAGGGGGCTGGCAGTGCAGGGGCAGGCAGCATTGGGAACAGTGGGGGGGTGGGCAACACCGGGGTGGGCAGTGGGGGGAGCCAGTGCAGGAGTGGGTAATTCAGGGGACAAGGCAGTACCAGAGGTGGGGCCATTGGGTGGGGTGGACAGTGGGGTGGGGTAGTGCCAGGAAAGTCGAGCTTGACATGCCCCCCCTGCAGCCCAGTCATCCGTCAGATCCGCCAGGCCTGTGCACAGCCCTTTGAGGCCTTTGAGGAGTGTCTTCGGCAGAATGAGGCGGCAACAGGCAACTGTGCAGAGCAGATGCGCTGCTTCCTGCAGTGCGCTGAGCAGGTGCAGCCGGCGAGCCCACCTGCAAGTGTGCAGGTAAAGACCTGAGGTCACCCTCAGCCCCACCCTCCCAGCACCGACCTTCACATGCATCCAGAATCCACAGCACTGTCACCTCTTGCCCCATCCATAGCCCCTGCTTTAGTCCAGCCACCTGCCCTTCAGGACACCTGCCCCATGTTCCCCTGGCCTCTGTGAACCCCCACAGTACCTGCCTCTGCACAGTGGCCAGAGAGCACTTGAGAACTGAGAACTGGTCACATTACTCCTTTGACATTGTTCCTCAACAGCTTCCCGTTCACACTGAGGAACAAAACCCCAAGTTTGGGCAGCCTATGTCTTCCCCAGGCTAGCCGTTCAATCTACCCTCTCCTGCCCCTCAGCTATCCTGGCAGGTGTGAGGTTGGGGTAAAAGGTCTTACTCTTCTCAGTGTATATGGTACTTGAACAGATACAGTATATCTATGGTATTACAATTTCATGGATGGGCCCAGTCAGTGTGGCTCAGTGGTTGAGCGTCAACTCATGAACCAGGAGGTCAAGGTTCAGTTCCCAGGTTGCAGGCTCAATCCCCAGTAGGGGCGTGCAGGAGGCAGCTGATCAATGATTCTCATCACTGATGTTTCTATCTCTCCCTCTCCCCTCCTCTCTCTGAAATCAATAAAAATAATATATTTTTTAAAAATAAAATTTCATGGATGGGCACATTTTAAAATAAATGTCTGAAAAGACTCCTTAGTGGGGCAATTTTGGAAAAAGGTTGGGAAACCCAGTTTAGATGTTTATGAGACTGTGAGCTCCAAAGGCAAAGATCACCTCTTCACCAGCCCTTCTGGTACTCTCTCATCTGCCCCTCCCTGTCTCTACAGCCCGTCTTCCCTTCTTGCTCCCGGGGAGAGGCTTTCTCTTGGCCTCGTGCTCCTTTTAGTCCTTCCAAAACATTCATTTTCTGCGAAGGTCTCCAAGTGTTACGAGAGAGTCTGACTGGGTTCCGATTTACTTAAAACCCTTTCCATAGACCAGGTCTCAACTTGGTGCTGCCTATGGGCCCTCCCCCTTCCTCCAGTCCTGTGTTCCAGCCCCAGGGAATGGAACTTACTCAACCTCGTGTCTGTCCTGCTGAAGGAAGGGGGAGAGAGAGATAGAAACACCAATGATGAGAATCATTGATTGGCTGCCTCCTGAAGGCCCCCCCCCCCACTGGAGATCGAGCCCACAACACAGGCATGTGCCCTTAACTGGCATCGAACCTGGAACCCTTCAGTCCGCAGGCTGACGCTCTATCCAAACGGGCTAGGGCACGTGCCACTGCTTTGTAGCCTCTGCCCTCCCATCGCTTGTTTCAAAGAAGTTCTTGCTAAAACTGGGTCAGAAGCCCTGCCCCTTGAACTGCAGTCTTGTGTTTTCATGAAGCAGGATAAGTGAAAGGTTCAGGCCCCAAGAACTCTCAGCAGAAAGCACTTTTAATTCTTCTCAGGAAATATTCTTAACAAGCCCATGCTGTTCACGCTAGTTTCTTAGACATATGTTGGTGATGTTTTTTCAAGATTTTGGGGCATCTGAATAGTAAAAACTCCACCTCCGGTCTTAGGACCAGTTGCTCCTTTCCTCCTGAGATAAGCACCAGCCTGTCCCCATCTGATAAAGTATGCTGTACGGTTTAAAGTGCCACTTACATCTCCCCACACATACCTCTTTTCCCTGACCTCATTTTCTTTGTAGATATTCAGTCAAAATATTTTTGTTCATTTGTTGTCTATCCCTCCCAAGTCGGAGACTTGTGCCTGCCTGCGTCCAGTGCTGGGTCCCCAGTACCTGTAGCAGTGTCAGGCACACAGTAGGTGCTCAGTGCATACAGCAAAGCTGCCTTCCTTGCTCCCAGTGACAGTTCACTAGGTCCCCTGTTCATGGGCTCCACAGGCAGCCTCTGCTTTGTCTACACAATCTCCCTAGGGCCAGGCACACATATTGGCAGATGATGATGTGTTTTCCACAGGCATAGCCACTTCCTGCCTCCTGAGGACTCTGGACCATGTGAAAGCTGGACAGGAGTGACGGGCCACTTACTGCCCTCAGCCCTGAAGAGTGAGTGACCAGATGCTGTTCTGAGGGCCCTGGATATGGGCCCAGTCTCTGGACATCAGGACTCACAATAAATAAAGACTGTGTACACCAGGCTTTGATTCCTGCCTTCAGCACTGAGGGCCCTAGACTCCCTTCTGGGACTTACAGAAGACTGCACAGGATATCTCTCACTCTCCAAGGGGCAACTTCCATCTGCCACTGAGGGCTATTTTTGTGGGCACTGACCACCTAGCACTTCCGCCTGCACTGTGGGGTTGAGCGGCTCCTGCCATTAGAAGAGCCCCGAGTAGCACTCAGCGCACAGAAGGGGGTGCCATGTGCATCCAGGCAGTGGCTGCTCCAGCTTCTTCCTGTCTCTTAGGGTGTCAGGTTCCAGGGTCATAGCTGGTGATCACAGGCTCTAGAGGGCAGGTCTGCAGGAGAGGGGTCCCGGAGTGCTGAGCTCTGCATGCCTGAGGCTACACCCAGATCTCCCGTTCAGACTGTTACTCCTCCTGGAGGTGACCCCAAATCTCCAGAAATCGTAAGTGACTGTGCCATTGCTGCATTGCTGACTAGACTGGCCATTTGAAACCTGAGGCTGTGCCCTGGCTTGGAAAAAATGAGCTAGAGTCTGTCCTGGGGATATGATCTTTAAAACAAAGGCAGTTGGCCTGGGAGCTAAGGTGTAAGTCCAAGTGGTCAGGGTGGAGGGAGCAACGCAGGACTGTGGGGATCTGGTGGCTTTTGTTCCCAGCTCCAGTTTCCTTGGGTTGTAGACTGAGCCCTCCAATTTCTGGCCAACTTCACTGTGCCTGAGTGGGTACAGTTCCATGCAACTGAAAAGTGTGATAACAGACAAGGTCGAGACTACATTTCAGAATATCTTCTAGTAGGCTAGATCAGCTCCCTACTTGGTGATCTGAGGGGTCCAGGGTAGCCAAATGGAAGCCTTAAACCTGTACCACACATCATTAGTCAAAGTAAGGCCTGAGGGAGGTTGGAGGGGATAGCACCTCAATGACATTTAGCTGCAAAGACTTTGCCCGTGTTTAAGCTACCATAAAATCATAGTTTCTATTCCTGGGTGTTGGTGAACTATTTTTATGAGTTTTTCACATGATTGAACTTTCAAATTGCTATAAATTTGTTAAGAATATCATATTCTTGTTTTAAGGTCTACAGAATCTAGTGGAAGCCCTTTTTCCTTTCTGGTGTTGGTTATTTTTTTTTTTCCATCATGTTGACAGGACTTTCTCAATTTTATTAACTTTTTCACAATCTGATTTTGGCTTTGTTGATGTCTCTATTTTGTGTATTAATTTTTAATTTTCTCTTTATTTCCTTTTTGCATTTAATGCTTGTTTGGGGGGGCATGGGTTTTTTGTTGTTCATTTGCCTTTTTGACGTAATTGTTTAGCTGACTGATCTTCAGTCTTTTTCTAATATATGCACTTGAATTTCCCATAAGCATGACTTTCTACTTTGCTTTTTATATTTATCTCAGATACAGACATTTAAAATTGTGTTTCTTAATTTCTAAACAACTGGGAATTTTTCTAATCATCTTGCTCAATTACTATTGGGATGGAAACATGTTTTACAAGATTTCCATTTTTTTGAAATATGTTGAGACTTTATGACTGGGAACATGGTCACTCTTGTGAATAATCCTTGATTCACTGTCTAACTTGGGTTCTCCCAGAATCAGACTTGGGGACAAGGATTTGAGAGATGCTCCCAAACTGCATTACAGGGCAGTGGGCAGTGACACAGGCACATTGTCAGGCAGTTATCTATGGACAGCAGCATTATTCTCGGGACAGTTGAGAACACATACTTCCCACTCAAGGTGCGGGCTCTTTATACACTAGCCCCCATCAGTCACCTTGTCGAGGCTGCTTTGGAGGCTGGAGTTTCAATTCCCTGCACTTTCTGGGTTCGTGCCAGTGGTTGCCTCAGTATGATCATTCACTTTGGTGGCCACTACCTATTGCCATAGCTGCCGTCACCATCACTATCCATCACGTCCATCTCAGCCACCATCGATGGAGGCATTGCCATAACAATGCCTTCAAAATGCTTGACTCAGTTCACAAAGTGGCCACATTCACCCCACTCCTTTTGAGGCTTTCAGCCTTGTCCCCAGCTGTGGCTTGTAATTTGCTTCACCCTCCTGCCTCCGATCTTCCACGTGGATCCCCAATTCAGAGCTGGCCTCCTCCCCTCCACTTTGACTTAGTGCAGACTGCCCTATATTCAGACACCTGACTTGGGTCCAGGATACGTTGTGAAGGGCAGTGTGCTGAGAAATGGCCTCATCCCGGTTTCAGAGCCAGAGGGACATGCGTTCATTTATCATTCCATAGAGACTGCATGTCCTGAATTCCATGTATAAGACCAGCACCTGGGACATGTCACTGAGCCAATGCATAGCAGCTCCGTCAGGGACCCTAGTGCCATCAAGGCCAGGACCACATTGGCTCTCACACACCCAGGAGCCGTTGCACAGCCCTCTAGTCATCACACCCTGGAGTTCCTCTGCTGAGTCATGACCCACACTCCCACCATGCTCGCCTGCCCCAGAGCCTGGAGGAGGGCTTCTCCTTGATGCCTAAAACTATTCTCTGTCTCTCCTTCCCAATGTCTCTGGCTTTGAAATGTTCTCAAATTGTACCAGCCCAGCTGGCTGCGGTCACCCACAGACCCCTAGGTCCCTCTTTCATCTTTGATGACTTCAGTATCTGCATCACTGGCACCCCCTTCCCTCTAATCTTAGTCATAATTCTTGGTTCAGTACCATCTAATGACCTTCCAACAGTACAAATTCTAAGCTCTTTGACCTCTTGTCCTCCATTCAGTGTGGGACCAGCATGATGGAGATAGAGGACCCAAGCTCTTGCATTGTGCTGGGGGCTGGGGTGGTGCTTATCGGAGAGTCAACTCAAATGCCCTAAATCTCAAGGGGAGCACAAGCAATTGTAGTTTCCTGGGCAGCACTGATGGTTCTTGGGAGAGACCCAGTCAGTGCGTGGGACCATGAACTGGGCAGACAGGAGGATGGCTCTGTTGCAGATCACTTGACCCATTTAGAATTTGGAATTAAACACTGTGCACTGCCCTTGTATAACTAAGGGCTTGATAAACAGGATTACCTGCTGCCTACAGCATGTTACAGGAAGAGGACACACTGGAGCAGCATCAGTGACATAATAGGCACCACGATGCAAGGTTAATTCATGGTAAGGGGTCCAGAGAGGCCAGGGGCTGTGTGCTTTGTCCTCCTTCCTGTGAAGCATGAGGCTGGAGCCTTAGCCAGTTTTGCTCAGTGGATAGAGCATTGTACTGTGGACCAAAGGATTCCCAGGTTCTATTCCAGTCAAGGGCACGTACCTAGGTTGCAAGCTCCTCCCAGGCTCAGGCCCTGGTCAGAGCACGTGCAGGAGGCAACCAATCTATGTGTTTCTCTCATATTGATATTTCTGTCTTTTCCTCTCTCTAAAAATCAATGAAAAAATATCCTTGGGTGAGCATTAAAAAAAAAAAAAAAGAATGAGGCTGGTTACACTTTCTCAGATCAGGAGCCACCTAGAGCCCTTTGTATCCAGAGCCCAAACAGGGCGCTCAGCTGGGATGTTTACATTTTGCTGGTCATCTATGCACATTCCCAAATCAGCCTCAACTATCACCTCTATCTGACAAACCTTCACATCATCCTACACACAACATTACCTCCTCACCATTTGTCTCTTTCTCTGCTTTACCTTTTGTTCAGAGCACACAGCACATCCTGACTTCACGGCATGCATGTGCTGGCTGGTTTGACTCTCATGCAAACAGACCATCATGACAAACTCTTTGGGTTGAGCACTGTGCTTCTTGTGCCTGGCCCATAGGAGGCGCTCAAAACATACCTAATAAAGGAGCCAATGAATGAATTCCTCTTAACCCAATTATAAATTTGATGACATCCCAATCAAGATTCTAAGGGAATTTGATCAAATGATTTAAAATTCATACATACTAAAATTTAGAATATGTGTATCTTTTGAAACAAATTTTATTTGCAGGAAATAATTCAAAACATGGCTGGAGTGGCTCAGTGGTTGAGCATGGACCCATGAACCAGGAGGTCATGGATTGATTCCCCTGGAAACATGGGTGGGTTGCCGGCTTGAGACAACTGATCAATGATTCTCTTCATTGATGTTTTCTACTCTCTCCCTTTCCCTTTCTCTCTGAAATCAATAAAAAATATATACATATTAAAAAAAACTTCATATCCTTTATCAGTCATTGCCTTTAAAAAAAAAGGGGGGGGAGCCCTAAATGGTTTGGCTCAGTGGATAGAGCGTCGGCCTGTGGACTGAAAGGTCCCAGGTTCGATTCTGGTCAAGGACATGTACCTGCGTTGCGGGCACATCCCCAGTGGTGGGCGTGAAGGAGGCAGCTGATCGATATTTCTCTCTCATCGATGTTTCTAACTATCCCTCTCCCTTTCTCTCTGTGAAAAATCAATACAATATATATTTTTTAAAAAGCGGGGGAGAGAAAATAATTGAATAAATGTTCAGAGATCGTCACAGAATTATTCATAAAGCAGAAAACAAAATAATGTTAAATCCATTAATTGCAGGTAAATTATATAATTTATGACGTAGCAGGAGAAAAGATACTAGATGTTATTTTTCAGAAACATTTTTAACCTTTTTTTTTTTTTTTTTTTTTTGGTTGGGTCACAGTAACTTTATTGTAACAGAGAAACCAGGCTGCAGAAAGTCTACACGATTAGAGTAGATGGTGGTTATCTTTCTAGAGGGTGAATGAATCCCGAGCCCAGCTGGAAGCACACGAGGGTTAAAACCAAAACCTGAGTATCCTGCCTGGATCAACCCCGCATCCCCCGACTTGGGGAAGGAGACGAGTGGCTACACGACGACACTGCACTAAGGTACAAGGTCCAACTGGGCAGAGGCGACATCCCGGTGGGAGACAAGTGACCACTGAAGAGGACGCTGCAATAATGTTAACCATTCTCCGCTATGCTTTGTTGAGAAAGGTGAGGTGTGGGGTGAGCAGTAAATTATGTTCTTCCTTCCTCAGATGTGTAAGGGCTACAGGTGGGGTTGACGGTCATCAAGCAGAAGAAGAGGGTGAAAATCTAGGCTGGTTATAGATCTTTGTGACTATGGAGAAGAGCAGTGCTGATAGAAGAGAAGGGAACATTGAAATGCCCGCAAGTAAGTACAAGAAGGAGAGCCTTCCTCCTTTTTCCCTTAAGTAAGACCGGAAACAGCGTTTTTTCGTGTCCCTTGTCGCAGTGGCAGCCAACGCGCTGGCTTCCACGAAGCACGGTTCCTGCAATGTGGTCTGTTGGTTAGGCTGCTCCATCAGGGAGCACAACTGTGAGGCTGGAGCCAGGTCTTCTCACAGAGGCTCAAACACGTGGCATCGACACCATCAGGTGCTTCGGTTAAAGCTTCTGGAATATTGCAATGGTGTGATTGACAGGTTTTTGGCTATGCCATTCTTGTACATGTAAACTCTTTCGGAAAAGCTGGATACACACAGATGAGGGAGATTTTGGTTTAGAGCCACAAAGTTCCACGCACCAGCCACAGATGCCTCTGCCTAGTTCCCTACGTGTCCTTTGCCGAGAAACCATTCCATCGCTGAGTTTTAAGTACTGTGGTTGAAAGAAATGAACTGCCCACCACCACCCACCCTCCCTCTCCCTCCGTGTGCAGCCCACAGCAGCAGAGGTTGGCAGGGAGGTTGTCTCTGTTTCCTCAGGGACATTACTTGGTGACCTGGTGAATGGCATGGGCAAGGTAGCCCACGTTACTGGAGGTGACCCCTGCCACGGAGATGCGGCCGTCCTTTGTCATGTAGACCGAGAACTCCTTGGTCAGCCGCTCCACCTGCTCGGGCTTCAGGCCTGTGAAACAAAACATGCCAATCTGGTCGGTGATGTGTTGCCAGTTGTGGGAGGAGCCCTCCTTCTTGAGGTTGGAGACCAGCTGGGTCCGCATGCTAATGATGCGATTGGCCATGCCTTTCACTTCCTGCAACCCTTGCTTTCGCAGATTTGAGCTGTTCAGAACGGTGGAGGCGATCCGGGCCCCGTTGACAGGAGGGTTGGAATACATGGGACGAATCAAGATCTTCAACTGTGACTCCACCTTTTTAGCCTCATCAGCATCTTTGCAGACCACACTGAAGGCTCCCACATGCTCACCGTATAAGCCCATGTTCTTGGCATAGGACTGGCAGAGGCAAACATTAATGCCCTGTTCGATGAAGTGGCGCACGGCCCAGGCATCCTTGTTGCCGTCGTCGCTGGCAAAGCCTTGGTAGGCCATGTCAAAGAACGCAAAGAGGTTGTTTTTCTTCACCACGGAGGCTACCTCCTTCCACTGCTCCGGGCGAGGGTCCACTCCCATGGGGTTGTGGGCACAGGCATGCAGGAGGAGGACACTTTGCTTGGCATTTTTGAAATGTCCTCCATGGCGCCCGTGAAGTCAAAGCTGCACGTCTTGGGGTCATAGTAGCGATAGCCCTGCAGCTGCATGCCAGCATCCCTGAAGATGGGCGTGTGATTCCCCCAGAAAGACATCTCAGCTGAACTTGAGAAATCATTGCAGAAAGCTGGCTCCAATCCTTAAGGCCCCGGTTCCAGAAATGGTCTGCACGGTGACATACCGGCAGCTTTTCAGCACTTCGCTGTTCTCGCCCAAGGCCAGCTCTGCAGATGCCTTACAAAACTCAGCCCGTCCTCTGATGGGCAGGTATTCCTTGTCCAGATTTTTTGCAGCAATCTGGGCCTCTGCCTTCCGGATACTGGGGAGCACATAAGGCTTTCCGTTATCATCCTGGTAGGCACCAACTCCCAGGTTCATCTTTTTGCTGTTGGTGTCTCTTTTAAAGGCTTCTGTGACTCCCAGGATGGGATCTGGGGGCCCCATCTCCACATGGGCCCACCAGGAGCTGGCTCGGGCAGAAGCCACACCCGCAAGGCCTGGGTGGAAGGTGCCGGTGGCCCCGGGCAGGATGCGGAGGGCCGTGGTGGACACGCGGGCAGTGGTAGCCCATTTTTAACCTTTGAAGTAGAATATATTATCAAACAAATATAACATGATTTTAAAATATAGATAAGTGAATATTTACAAATATGATGAGCATATCTGAAAGGATATGTATAAAATATATGTAATTATTTCCAATTTAGTATGTGTGTGATCACTTATGTTAAACTTTTTTCTACCTATAATCACAAATTATTTTTATAATAATCTACTTTTATTTTTAAAAAGAAAAAAATAGAATCTAATCCAATATCTTTATTGTAAAGTGAAGAATTGGTCTCCAGATTTAAATTGTGTGTGTATTTGAATACTGAAGGTGGGGATAGAGAAGTGTGTCCAGTGTAATCCACCTGGAAAGATGAGACGGTTTGGTTTTGCCTAAAGGTTGGCAGTTGTTTTAATTTTTTTTGAATGAAATTGTATTTGTAAAAATAAATCCCATGATTAGCCACAATTCAGGAGTTCATGCACTTGACTAATTGTATTACAAACATTAATGCAGCAAAACACAGACCCATAAATATCTCAGTTTTGTTTCCTCCTTCATCCCCACATATATTTTCTTGTTTCTACATGGGTCTATTCTGCCTTGTTCATTTCTCAGAATAGTCTTAGGACTCTCAATTGCCTTGCTCTCTGCTGATGAATTTATATTTCAATTTCCATTTCATTCAACCTCATCTGTCCATTCTTTACACTTTTTGCTATTCCGTTTCCTTTGATTTTCTTTAAAATCTCATTCTCACATAGTTGAAGAAAAAAATCTGTTTTAATATCATATAAAGTCACAACTTCTTAAATGGTTTTAGTTCTTATAGTTTTTCATTGTTTGTACTAAATGTTTTACTCAAGTTTCTTTCATCTTATGTTTACATTTCACATTACCTTCTTTTAGTCCTCTCCCTTCCCTTTATCACCTCACTATGGAGTGTATCTCAGAAGACTTGCCTCTGGTTCAGTTTATCATTCTTTTGTAAAGTACAATTTTCATTTAATTTTTTCCAGAGAATGTTGCTTCAGTCCTTAAAGGCTTAGCTCCTTACATGGGCTTTGGTGGGGGTCATGGGGCAGCCCCCGCAGATCCGACTTGGGTGGGGGTATGCAATCTTTCCGGAAGTAGTGAGAATGGATCCTGACTCCTTGTTGTGATGGCAGGGACATCCAAGACCCTTGCTTCAGAAGTGTCCCTAAAGGCTGTGGCCTCTACTGCTTCCACCCCTACCCTTGCCAACTCCTGCCCGGCCTCACTGAGCTCTCCAGGGCCCAGAACCAGGCCTGAAATTGCTCCTCAGGCTCTACTATGTTGTATTTCTGGGCAGCCTCCTGAGCAGCACTATCTCCTCCAATACTTTCTGCTCCTGGGGCCAGAGGGAAGGAGAGGATGCAGATACTTCACGAGTGGGGGTGGGGGAGGGTGGGTAGAGGAGGGGCTCAGTCCTGGGTCTTTGCACAAAGGGACACCCTCCTTCCCACTAATTCCACCCAGGCCCTTCCTGGGCTCAGAGATGGGCATCAACAGTGCTTCTTCCAGGAGGTTATCCTTGATGTGACTCCCCTACCCCTAGCCATCAACTGGAGGGGTCTCCCACTTCTGTTATCAAACTCTCCCAATAAATGGAAGATGCAGGGATGGAGCCCAGGCGTGTGCTGGCCAGGGTGTCTGATTGTCACTCCCTCTCCTGCCCCCCAGGAGTTCCCACAGCTGCTCACCTTCTCCCTTTTTTTTTTTTTTTTTTTTTTGAGGTTGATTTGATTCCCCTGGAAAGTAGACAGCCAAAGTCTATCAGAAAGAGCATCCTGGCCAGGACTAGCCCCCTATGCCCACCCTTTTCATGATGCACTACCACCAGGTCCCAGGAGGGGACGGGAAACAGGGAAAGACAGGTCTTGGACCCAGGCCAGGCTCAGGGGCTCCACAGGAGGGGGGACATGGATCACTATGACAGGCCTGTTACCCCAGCTCCCAGGGGAGACCCATTCAATGTGCCAGCTCTGCACCCCCAAATCGGCTGTGCTGAGAACTCAGTGTTCAATGCAGTGGGTCTCTGTCCCCAAAGGCCAATCCTGGTCACCCAGCTTAGACCCCAAGTCACCCACCTCCACATCATCCTCCATCCTGGTGTCCATCATCAGATCTTTCAGATATTTACCGAGGAAGGGAACACACTGGGCAAACAGGGTGAGTGTGGGATGAGCCCCTGCTCTCAGGTGCCCCCACATACCCTCCCCTGAAAACCTCCCACCCTCAGCCTCTTGGCTACCCCAGGGTTCCCATGTGGAGCAGCCCAGGACCCTTAGGGCCTCCACTCAATTGCCTCTTCCCTCACTTCCAGGAACTCCTCTTAATCAGCTCCCAGGACCTCCTTTGAGCAAATCATAGGTTCAGTTGGGGCCTGCTCCAACCCCATATCCATCCTGCACTCAGTTGCCCCAGGCCCTCCTCATGGTCACTTCTAAGGGAGGGTTTCAGGTTCTGTGGGCACAGGAGGTGGGGCTGGAGGAGGAAGGCCTCCCTCTCTTGACTTGGAGGCCTCCAGCTGGGAGATCAGAGCCCCTTCTCCTCTGACTCTGGAGCACCCCCCAGACAAACTCATTCCCCTTCTTCTTGCAGCCTCTTCTTGGACCTTCAGATGTTCTGCATCAGGCAAACCTGGAGGGCTGCTTCTGCTAGGATGGAGGGCAGGGTCATAGAGGTCATACTTCACTCCATTTCCCTCTCGACCCCTGACCTCACACCTTGGACCTCTGACCCAAGTCAGCTGGTACCAGTGCCACCCCAACTCTAGCATGCTCTGATTCTGGATGTCTCCCAGCTACAATGCTCACTCGGTGTGTGTGACCTTAGGCCTGGGCTAGGCCTCCCCTACCCGTTCCCTCTTTTGGAAAATGGGAGACCTCCACCTAGCTCACAGGTCCTCCTGAGGACTCAGTGTCATTCCTGTCATCATTGTTCTCGCCCTCAGCCCTCCATATGGCACAGTACACAGAACTCTGCACAGTCCTTTCCTGCCCTGAACTCCTAACCACCCTGTGAGGCCTGCAAATAGGATGGTCACCCCTCCCTGTCAATCATGAGGGGACTGTCTGGCAGCAAGTGCTCTAGGGGCGCAGTGGGAAGTCTCAGGGAGCACACCCCTCTGTCTCTGGTTCAGCCAGTGAGACCTGAGGCCGAGCAGCCCTTTTGTTCCCCTTTCCCATGGGAATCCGCTGCAGGGCCCATCCTGGTGTGGTCAAGACAGAAGTGGCAGCAGGGCCCTGGCATCCTGAGGACAGACAGGCTGGGCTGGTTTGGGGAAGAAACCTCCCCCATCCACCCATTCACCCTACAGCCTGGAAGAAGCTAAGTGCAATTGGCAGGGGCCAGCATGGAAGCCAGAGACCCGCTCAAAGTGCCAGCTCTGCACCCCGTCCTGGAACAGCCTGGTCACCACCCTGTGTGCATGACCAGGACCTCCTGCCCTTGAAACTGCCCCCACCCCCACCTGCCCATGGACCAAACAGATCCCTCTTCCTGACAATTGGGACCGAGAGGGGGAACATTTTCAGAGAATTTTTAAGTGACAAACTACCAAAGCCACATCCTGTGCAACCCCCCTTCCCTCATGCCCTCCTCTCTGCAGACCTCCAGGATCACTCTACCTTGATGAGCTGTTCCCTACTCTGTGTGTTGTTTTCCTTACACAGTTTTTTTCAGTGTAACTGTCTGCCTCCTGAGGGGAGGGAAAGAGGAAAGACAAGTTGAGGAAAGATGGGGGATACGGGTTAAGGGAAAATCCCTTTTGACAATGTCATGTTTCAAATGGCCCTGGTGAGGGTTTTCACGGGGTTCCTCTGAGCAGGAAGGTCTCCCTGGACAGGGGCAGGGCTTTCATGTTGGGCACCTGGGCCCCCTTTCCATCTCTATGGAGCAGCTCTGTTTTAACCAGTTTGGGTTTCAACTGGGCAGTGTGCTGGTGCTGAAACTCTTGAAAATCTCCACCACACAGACTGCAGCACCCATTATGCTGGAGTTGCTGGTCCTCTGCTCTGTGGGCTGTACGGCAGCAAGTGGCTGGGCTGGGAAGGCCCACAGATCAAGAAGTGTGGGGAGAGGAGAAACAAGATGGCGGCATAGGGTAGACACCGTATATGCAGCTGTGAACAACTATTTCAGAAAAACCACGAAAAGAACACACGGACACCACTCGCACCCACAGGA
>PVJC01044871.1:0-13926 GCA_004026665.1 Murina feae | reverse complement strand
GCTCAAAAAAGAGAACAACATGCAGGGGAGGGCAAGAGTCTGAGAGATCAGCATAGAGGGGGTGCCTGCTCCAAGCCTCCACGGTGTGCCTGGGGGCAGGCCCCCAGCAGGTAGACACACACAGGAGGACTGCTCCGAGCCTCAGATGTGGCTGGGGGCAGGTCCCCAGTGGCCACACACACACATACACACACACACACAGAAGGCGCCTGGCAGACTGAGGCCATCATAGGACATCCACTGAGGGGTCCCAGACTGTGAGAGGGCACAGGCCAGGCTGAGGAACTCCCTGCACCCCGAGTGCACAAATTTTTGTGCACCGGGCCCCTAGTACATAAAAAAAAGGAACATAGGAACACTTTTCACTTTTATAGCCAATACCTACTATCCCCTGTAAAGAAACAAAGGACTAGTCTTGGCACCTCGCCTGTCCCATTGGCACTGTTTCCTGATGACCGGTAAGTGGGTGCAAGAAGCAAAAGGACAATTTCACAGACATCACAGAGAACATCTTTCTTTCTCTTGCTGGGGTAGTAAAGTAGAAAACAACTTCCTGTTTGGAGTGGTTGAGGATGAGTAGTAGGGCCCAAGAGAACCTTCTTCTAACTTCAGTCTACCAGGTTTCTCTTAAGTAATTTTCACAATTCACAATAGTTGTGAATTGGATGAAAGTAAGAACACGATAGAAGGAATTACGTAGTCTATAATTTCATGGATTTTCATGTCTTAAGTCCTATAAGTTTGACAGATTCCTACAAAAAACAAACCAGGAAAACATCCACTAGGCAGGAGACTGGCAATTTTCTATTCACTGTGCTTTCTCTCAATTGTGTCTGGTAAAGCAGGAAAAATTTGCCTTGTATTCTTCTAGGGAAACACTTTAATTTGGGCTATTCCACTATGGGAGTCTGAGTGAATGGAAGATGATTATCAAAAATTAAAGATTTTAAAGTTTATAAAATCTTATCCTTCTCACCAGTACAGATTCATGTTTGCTCTTCCAGAGTAAAGAGACTGAGGATTTCTGTGAATTAGAGTGTGTGACTGGGTTCTGTTTGGAATAAATTACCTGAAGCTGAAAGGGAGGGTGAGAGCATCTCCTCTTCCAGGGACTCCTCAGCTCTGCAGAGCTGCATTGACTAGGAACAAAGTCAGACTCTGAAAGTCACAGCCTCAAAAGAAAGAATGTACTTCCTTTCCTTAAGTGCAACAGTTTGGAGCTTTCAAAATAATGAAGCTGGCAGGTTATAGTTCACTCCGTTTTTGAAGAACTATTCTGAAAACTAAGAAAGCTACACAGAAAAATAAAACCATAAAACCATTCAAAACTATGACCTATATACACTTAATTTGTATATATGCTTTTCTCATAATCTTTAGGAATTTAAAAAGATGTTTACATCTTAACTTCTAGGCATATATATATTTTTTTTCCAGGAGACTTTAAACAGAAGAAAATATTCTGAAAAACTGTGAATATAATTTGATATGAGATACATTTAACAGCTGGAAGGATTTCACACTTAGAGCCCAATTTACGAAACTTCAGAGTTGGCATTGCTTCAACTCTAGTCCTGGAAGTCATAACTTCCCGAAGATTGTTTTCTGGATTTGGAAATTATTTGTATATGGAACATATATCATTTCAAAAACCAAGTTATCATAGCTGAACCTGGCGAGGCATAAGTGAATAACTTCAAAAGCAATGCTAACAGTATTTTCCACTCCCCCCTCCATGGAAATTGAATGAGCAGTTTTATTTCTTTACTGTCAAAATTCTCTCTTTGCAAGCAAGCAATCTATGCATTCACATTCCATATCCTTAATTAGCAGAAAAAATTTGCTGCTTTGTAAAAAAAAAAAAAATACAGATTCTATTATGATAAATGGTAATAACAAAGTATAGAAACAAAGTTAATTTTGTTCTACTTGTGTATATATGTATGTGCATATTTTGGTGGTGGTGATGTGGGGGGATGGTTAGAATAACAGTGAGAATAAGATGAAGAGACTCTGAGGGGCTGAAGTGGGTTTGTTTTAACTTGTAAGAATAAAGAGGGAAAAGAATGGTTGCCCATGAGACTATCAGCAGGGAAGTGAATAAACTCCACATTGTTATTGCTGCTATTACTGATTTGGTCTGTCCCACGTCCTGTGCTCCCAGAACCCTGGAACACTGGTGGACAGTGGGAGAGGGGGCAGTGTATTTTCCCCCTCCTAGGCTCTCCTTGGTGAGTTCTCCAGGCCAGAGCTGCCTTTTGTGCATCCAAATTTCTCTAGATTCAAGAAAATAGATCAAAGCTTGGACTCTGTTCTCAACTTGTAATTTGATGCAGCTCCAAAGAAAATTTTACAAAATTGCCAGTAATACAACCATCATCATTAGGCATCAAGTTGTCTTGGCCTTGCCTATTCTCATTGAAACTTCTCACTTTGGATCTATGAAGCATTGCCTAAACACTGCCCAGGAGTTCATTTTGAACCTCACATTATTATGTAAATTTGGCTTGTTGTCATTTGTGTTAGGGACTATATGCAAATGTTTTCTTTAGGAGAATTTGGAGATTTTGAATCTTCTACCTAGTATGGTAGAAATGGCTGGTGTCTGGGAGCCAGACAAAATGTCTGCATTCTAGTGCTGCAATTTATTAGCTACTAGTATATGACACAGCAAATTACTATACTTCTCTGAGATTCAGTGTACTCATTTGCAATATATTAGAGTATCTTAAAGACATAATCATATGTACATATATTTCACTCATACATATTTAATATATATTTCATATATATATGAGGCAACACCTGGAATAATACATAAAAGATAATGAGGGTTCTAGGAACCTATATTTATGATCCAATGTGATGTCAAATGCTGCGTCAAGCTTTCAAGTTTTATAAGAAGTGCCTGCAGAATTATAAAGATAACTTCAGAATTTATTTCAAACATTTAAAAACTACATATTAGTGTATCTCTTAGTTTAAAGGAAATAAGGCAATGAAACTAAAGCAAATACATAAACATGAATTTTCTGCCAATTGTTGAAAGTATTAACTTAGAAAAGGAGCAGGCTAAGAGATAGATTTTTAAAGGAATACTGCAAATGGGACCACTGAAGACTGTTTGACTGTAGGATTTTTACACCTCAAATCTGGTCCCATTAACAAATTATGTTGACTACCATGAACAATATTATTATTTTTAATCCTGAACCAGCCCTGCTGCCACTGGTACAAAGCTGAAGATATAGAATATTCCAAAATATTAATTTCTATTACTGCACCACTCACTTTAAACAGATCTTTGGCTACAAGTCTAATTAAATAAACAGAAATGTGCTGTGTCCTTAGTGATGTACTTAATTCCTGGCCAGACATTAGGAACTGTGTCATGAAAACAAGTTGCCCTCAGAAGACAAGTTGGCTCTGAGCACACGCGATTACAAAATCTGCTTATCCCTGTTTTGTTTTAACACCTGTGAAAAAAAGACAAGACAGTCATGTGGCACACAAAAGGCTCAGGTGTCTCCCTGTTTAGAAGCTGGCAGTCCTGAACAGCAAGAGGAAATCATCAGACCATAGTATTAATAAATACCTGTGGGCACTATTACACTCATTGGCTCTATTTTGGTGAAATAGTCAGTCAACTAAACCTAACCAAAAAAAAATTGTCTAAAGCTGAAGGCAGTATATGTTGCCACATGGCTTGGAGTCTGCCCTGTGATAAAATATGAGAAGCCCATGTACTGTACTATTTTGTAAAGTAGGAGAGCAGAGTGTATCCCTGAGCATGAAGTTAAAAATAACAACCGTAATAATAGCACAGGTTTTATGTGCCAGGCACTGTTGTAGGTGGATACTGCATTGAATGAGAAAATAAAGGTCTCTGCTTTCAGGGAGGTCACATTCCGGTGGGAGAGACAGATGACAAATAATAAGCCTAGTGATTCCCCTTCTGGTTACTCTCAGGTCACTCTGCTCTTTTCCCTCATAGTGTTTATCAGTGAAATGGAGACTCACGGGAGTGGGCTGGGGACCAAGAGGCAGAGCAAGGACTACTTTAGACAGAAGACACCTCATTGAAGAAGATACATTTGAACAAACATCTGAAAGAGAAGGAAGAACCAGAACTGATAGAACTGGAAAAGACAGACTTGTCCAGGATGAGTGCAGATGCTTAAAGAAGTGGCCCAAGAAAGCAGAGGAAGTGGCAATCACACCTGCTTCTGACCAGCTGCAAATATGCACTTCTCATGACACCAGGCAGAATCATTTTCCTGGAGGCAACTTAGATGATCCTGTGGACATAGATAATAATATATTCATTTCACTTCTTGGCAATGTCAGCATTTTTATTAGGCTTTGATAGTGTGCGATTATCTCATATCCAACTCCTCGAAAAGGCTGTGGAGGACCTCAGTGATATTTCTTTAAGAACATTCTTTACTAAGTGTTTTTCCACTTGATGTTTGCAGAACTTGTTGCAAATTGGGTCTTGTTCTTGAAGCATTTCATGTTTGGTGCTTAAAGTAGAATATAATATATAAATTCCATTTCCACACATGGACCAAATAGTTGAGAGCAAACATAACTTATCTAGTTGCGGGGAGGGAGGGGAATAGAAAAGAACAACTTCAGAAAAAAAATAAGTTACTATTAAGTATATTTTAGTAATTCTATATCAAATTAGATAAACTAGGAAGACAACATAGAAAGGAGTTATGCGTATTGTTAGGAAAAGCTGCCTTAAGACAAGCTCTGTGGTCATTTTATTTCTGTTTCCCAGGCTATATCTTACAGAAAGGAAGATTTCAATAACATTTGTTTAAAAAGAATGAAAAATGAGTGATGACCAAGAAATTGGCCAGCGAATGCATTCCAAGGAAAGAAAATGATAATGAAATATTCTGTTATGTGGATAACAGATATGCAAAGAAACACACTAAATCACATAAAGGAACCACACAAAAACAATTAAACAATTGACCATTGCTTTTCCTTAGGAGAAAATAAAGCAAATGCTATTTTTTTTTAAAGCTGGATAATAACATTTGTGCATCTAATAGTTGTGATATACATTCATTTTTGATTATATGGAATATTTAAGTTATACCACCCCCAAGAACCTCATCACTTTTACCCATATGAAGATAGGAGGAGTTCAAAATAAGTTTTAAACATTTTACTACTTGCTTACCCAAGCCTTGTAGCTATAAGCAGCTGAAGAGTTAGAGGCTATGGAAATAGAAAGGAGAGGCTGGAGGCCACACTACAAACCTGGTTTCTTTTATATTTCCCCATTGGACTATTAGAACTGA
This sequence comes from Murina feae, assembly GCA_004026665.1. Lineage (NCBI taxonomy): Eukaryota > Metazoa > Chordata > Mammalia > Chiroptera > Vespertilionidae > Murina > Murina feae. Next base: position 8,608 of record PVJC01044871.1, on the reverse strand, counting down.
ATTAAAGAACTTTGCTGAATTATTCCGTTGGCCTAAGTGAGTCTGGCCAGGGGTTCAGAAGCAGAAACACATGGCAGAAGGCACAGGGGAATCTCAAACAGAGGACTGTGGCTTTACTCACCAGCACCCACGCACTCTTACTCAGAAACACACAGGCAGCCTCTCACTGGTGAATCAAGAGAGCAACCTCTTCAGATTTTTAAAATAAGAAAAGGCATGCAGGAGCACCATGAATCAGAAACATTTCACGAGCAGAATGAGAATAGATAAGCCATGTGTCTATTGCAATGATTATTTAGTGGCACCATTTTTTATGTGTAAATATAATTGGAAGTGAAAGACAATCCTAGTCAGTCATAGCAACATCACAGGCCACCTCTCTCTACTGAACCAAATTGTTTCAGACCTGAAATGGTTATCATAATGATTATTTTAATTTATTGGTGATAATGCCAGTAGTGATTTTTATCATGCAACAAAATAGTGGTATTAAAAGAAAGTTATCACTTAACCAAATAACTCCTTGAAACACCCAGATCTTAGAAAACTAAATTAGTACCATTCAAAGGACCATCAAATCCATGGTTAATGAAATATGTAATTTAATAGGTAAAAAACTAAAAATCAAAGAAGAGAAAATAGAATCGGCATTTAGTGGCGAGAATAAAACATGATATGTGATCAAGCAAGTATATTAAAGGTAGAACGTAGGTGGTGGGTACATAGTAGTTCATATAAAACTGTTTCAATTTTGCTGTATGTTTGAAAATTTTCTTAATCACTTTGGAAAATAAAACTTTGGAAGACATTAAAAAGTTAGAGCTAAGAGAAATGAGTAAAGAACGCAAAGACTTGGAATAGTAAGATGCTACTGTGCAGCCAGGGCCCACAAGAGAGGCAGAATGGCCCAGGAGCTAAGAGCACAGCCTTTGAAGTTAAATATTTACGTGGAGAATCCCAGCTCAGCCCTCTCATTTACCAGCTGTGTAATCTTGATGTAACTGTTCTGTAAGCCTCGCTTTTGGCCTCAGTAATATGGAGATGATATTGTCTACTTCATAAAAATATAAACACAGAAAAGTCTTAAGAAAATACCAAGCATATTCATAGCTGACATTACTAACTTTTATGGAAAAAAATGCCACTAATATGGGTATAAATTAATAAACTAACTGCATAAATACTAGCCTCTTAAATAATACATATAAAGGTAACTGATATGGTGTATCAGTTCAGATGTTTTGGGGTGTAAATAATGAACTACTCAAATAAAGGTTTCTGTACATTTCATAAAACAAAAAATCAAGAAATAGACAGTTTCATGGTAAGTTAACTCAGCAGCTTAATAAGATCAGAGAGCTGGGGGAGAATTTGGTTTCCTCTCACTGTCATATGTTGGCTGCAGCAGCTTCCATCATAACTTCTCAGTATAACATCGAAGGGCAAGAATAAAAAGGAAGCTATTCATGGCAAATATCTCTTCTTATCAGCAAGGAAGCCTGGGAACCTTATGACATATTTACTCTTGTGTCCCATTAGCTAGAAGTGGATCACAGGTTCACCTGTAAACATTCACTGACAAAGGAGAATGAATTTCAAGGATTGGTTTTGAGCGGTCATGGTTTATCCCCTCGATTTGTACCAGGGACTCATATTCCCTAAGTGCAGTATTGCCAAATATCTGAGGAAAAAAATCAGGGTTACTTTGGGAAGCAAGATGATAAAAATACAAAGGAATAATAATGTTAATTAAAAAAACCACAAATTACATGCTGATTAGAGTAACTTTGTGACATAAAAGAAAATTACTTCTGTGACACAAGAAAAAAAATTAAAGTTGCTAAGACTATTTCTGCAGCAAATGTTCTACCAAAGTATTCCACACTGAAGTTAATTACTTGGTGAATCTATGCTGTGTTTAACTTTAAAAAGTGAAATTTTTTCAGGAAACAAGAGATCCACTTCTAAACAACAAATTACTCCTCTGTCAAGTGTCTCTGGTGAACTAGAAAAATATATATATATAATTTTTGCTTTACATTTTTTTCTTCAGGGTAAATATTAAAATAAAATATTAAAATAAATAGATTTGTCCCTATTATAGAATAAACGCTTACAAATGCCTGTTGTTGTGAAAAATATTTTTATTGCAGTGTGTGCATTTACTAGTTATGAATAGTTATACCAAGAAACTGGACAAAAATGGCACAGTTCAGTTCAAGCTTTTTACCATAAAGATGTTCCATATGTAAAATGTGATATTGTGGACTGTGTTTGGTTTAACGTAAAAATACAGTTTATTAATATTTAGGGGACTATTTAAGAGATTGTTGGAATGGTGTACACTAAGACTAAATTTTTGGTAGATTGCTTTGGTATTAGAAGCTAGAAAGGTGGATAGAGTAGAGCAATACGTATGAAGCTTTTGGATAAACAAAGTTTTACATGGACGGGAACCAGGCAGCCCTTTGGAAAACACGCCCGCAGTCTCCAGCTCATAGTATTTTGTGAGCCTTGTATTGAGGCCAAAAATCTTTGAAAGTCCTGAGGGAGCTGCCGTACCTACGTTTCAGCTAATTTAGCATCATTTAAATGGGGCCATGCACTATGTCTTTGGGTCTGGATTTCTTTATTTGTAATTATTTAATGGATTTATCGAAAACCAGTTTATGGTTTAAACCTTATTTAAAATGCCTATGTTTTTCCCATTCTAACAAGGCATGTTTTTGCTGTGAATCCTATTTACTTAAAATCAACAAATATTTACTGAGTTCTTACCATGTGTACACCCTGTGTCAAGTGATCTGGAAGAGCAACAGAGCTTAAAACCTAACCCTACACTTCCGGGATTTCAAGTAACCTAAAATTCAGTTTTAAGTGCTCTCAAAAAAATCTTTCTCTGAGATGTTCTGTCAGTTCAAGACTCTTTTGGGGTAACATTCTTCTAGAAGAAAGAAAATAAAATAGATCAAGTCAGGTAAAATAAAGGAGAGACTTTTGTTTTAGACACAGCTGTGTTACTCAAAAACTTTGCTGCACAGTGGGCATGTGTTTTTTCATAGCAGAGTAATACACATTTATTTTCACCTCAATATTTTTGTAACACTAATGGTAATTAATCTACATGTATAAATATCATAGGAATTATAATATGTATGTTTTAGTCAGCCTTCAAAATGGCCCAATGATCTCTGTTCCTTGTCATATTTTTACTCTTGTGTATTCCCCTCTCACATTGTATCAGGGTTGGTCTATATGTTCAATAAAATATGATAGAGGAAAAGTATGTCATATCCAATATGAGGATATGAAAGACTGAGGCTTCCTTCTCAGCATCTCTATCTCTTATTACTTGTTGTAATAAGAGGACTATTTCTGCAGCAAATGTTCTGCTGTATCACGAGGAGACTTAGACACTCAGGCAGCTCTAAGGAGAGACAGGTTCAAATGTTGAGGAATTCAGGCCTGCCAGCCACCACAAAGCTTATGGCAGATCCCCCATCCCACTTGATGACTGTGAACCCAGGCAACATCTTGATTTCAACCTCATGAAAAAGCCACCTGAGTCAGAATCACCAGCAAAGCTCAGAAACTGTGCGATAATAAAAATTGTTTGTTTGGGGGTAATTTGTAATGTAGCAATAGATAACTAATACCATATACACTGTCATCCCCTAACTGATCACCTGTAACAGGATCAGGTCCAGTTCTAGGAGAGCTAATTTAACCAGTAGTTACTGAATATTTGCTATTTCCTAAGTTAACTTGTTTAGATCTTCTACCTTAAAGTTTTGTTCTAAGAAGCCCATTATTCTTCAAAGCCAAGGATATTTAGTGTATTTTTTTTTCATCTCAGCTATTAGCAAGAGCTAAAAAAAAATCATTGAAATAAATTATTTTTTATATGCAACTTATAATTGGCTATCTTTCAAATAACTTCCTCAGATATTTGGGATACTTATTTTAACTTCTTTTTCTTTGTTATGTAATTCTAGCTCATGTAACGAACTCCCGGCTCTCAGTGGCTTACATCCACCGAACTATTACTTTTTGGAAGTCCGTAAGTGGACCGCGGTGAGCTCTCTGTGGGGTTCTTCGAGTGTCGTGCATCCTTCCATTTCATGATCCTTGGCTCATTGTTTTCATTTGGCCAGTGGACCAGAGAAGAAGCGTATGGAGGAGCAAGTAGGATATTTTTATGCACCAGACTTGGAAGCGGGAGACATCAGTCCAGTTCCAACCGCATCCTCCTGCTTGGCCTTTCTTCTCTTCCCAATCCTGGGAATCTTTATCCAGTCTAAAGCTCAAAAAAAAAAAAAAGGCTAAAAAATTAGCCTTTCCTAATCTGTAAGGCTGGACTGTTGAGCACTGAAAAATACATTCTCCCATTCAATTGCTTGTTTTAAAAATCAAAAAGCTATCAATTTCTATCTTTTGTTTGGCTGCTTTAGAAAGTTAAATCTCTACTTATTTTGTTGTTGCAGTTGTTTGTTTTTAAATCAAAATAGCTCTCTAAGAGTTTAACAAAATGGATGAAAATGCCAAAAATGTTGCCAGTTTTTTCTTAAATTGACAAAACCAATACAGTAATAATAATGCTTTAAAGTTTAATTTTCACCAAGATTTTTTATATTTGTATTTAAAGTGCAAATGAAGTTGGAATACTTAGATTGACTAGGATATACAAAAATAAATAATTTTCCTCTGCATAGCCATTTACATAGAAAATCACTTCATATATAAATCTAAATTATATGAATATTTGTTTCATGAACATTTCAGTGATTTATAGTGATAGTTGAAATCACAATTGTACTATTAGTAGCTATTCATATATGTGCATTCATATATATATATATACCTACTACTAGTATATGTTTTCATACTGCACACACTCTTAACAATGATTCATAGACCATATGTTTCATGTCATTTCAACATTATTCTGCTCTTCCGTGAAGGGCCACTGGAGCAAAGACCATAGATTATAAAATTTTCATAATTTCTTGGCATGAATATTATTGCTGCCCAGGAGTATATTAAATTAAGTCATTCTACTATAGAAAACCTTCTAAACTTTTTCTTCTTGAAATGAAATATATTTCTTATGTAAAAGAGTCATGAAATAATCGAATCCCCCATTCCTGTGTCAACTTTGTAGTTATATAGTTTTATTTCAAACATACCACAGAGGAAGGGAAAATTGATGAATTATGAAATGAATATTAGAAAAAACTATGAATATTACATGTTTTTTCTTCTAAAGAAATAATTCAAGTGAATTAGAATGATTATGGTTTATATGAAAAAGGAAGCAAACAGTCTTCCCTCCCGCTCCAAATCTGGATAAGCATGTAAAAGCAATGTGGAAGTTGAGCTAATTCTGAATTGTAAAATAACACCCAATGGGATATTTACATTAATACAATGCACAAGCATATGGGGGACATAGAAACTTTTGCATTGAGTCAGAACTTTTCAAATTAGCTTTAATAACTAAATTGGTTTATTTCTTTTACTGGGAAGATTAAGCTTCATTAAATTATCTTAGAGGTAATTTCTTCTATTTCTTTTTGTGTTGAAGATTTTATCATAACTATAATAATTTCTAGAATCCAGTAGTCTAAGAACCAAATAAAATATATGTAAGAACCTGAGATTCAATACTTTATAGTTTTATGTATTTTGCTTAAGGTCTTACCAGGAGTAGACTTATGCCTCTTTTATCCATGTGTAATAAAGTATAAAATCAGCCTGTAAACCTTCCCACCTCCACCACCTAGAAATTCAAGACAAGATAAAACCTTTCTTTTAAATACAAAGCTAAAATGCACCCCCCAAAAAAGTTTTCCTATGTGCTGGGAATAAAATGAGAACAGAATACCAGAGTAGTTAGCTCATGAGCTGATGTAGCTGCTATAGTTTAGAATTTATAATTTAAAATTATAAAATATCCACATGTGTAATTTCTCATGAACAATATTAAGAAGTCGTAATCAACAGCAGAGTTAGAACCTCAAAAAATGAATAATAGAGATAATCTGACAGACATGCAAAATAAGTATTTTTAAAAATGATTTAAAACAAAAAGAAAATTGAAACTATACAAGAACCTTAAGTCATCATGAAAAAAAAAAAAACTCGCAGACTTGAAAAAGAATCAAATAATAGACACCAAAAAAAAAGTAAAATTTTATAAACTGGAAGATATATTTACTTTTAAAGGGAGAGAAATAAAAAATTGACCCAAAGATAGCGGAGATAGGGATTAACAATGGGAAAATCAGAATGAGGTTAAGAGACATAAAACACAGAATAAGAAGTTACAACATATTCATAAGTTCCAGATGGAGAGAAAAAATAGAACATGATAAAGATAATAATTAAAGATAACTTTCCTAAATTGATAAAGCTTGAATTCTCAAATTAAGGAAATATGAGCTCTAGGCATGATAAATAAAAATAACTTCATACCTAAAAAAAAAGAACAGCAACTTTATAGAGCATCACAGATAAAGAAAATATTTATAAGAAAAAAAATTCATCACCTACATAGGAATTACAATTAGACTAATAGTGAATTCCTGGAGCAACGATGAAGTCAAAAGAAAATGGAAAAAGCAAGCTCATTGTATTGAATGAAAATGACTGCAAACAAAACAAAATAAATTGGAAGGTAATGGGCTAAGGACTCATATGTAATACCTTAATCAATAATAAAAAATTGTTGTCCTGACCGGTTTTGCTCAGGGGATAGAGCGTCGGCCTGCGGACTCCAAGGTCCCAGGTTTGATTCTGGTCAAAGGCATGTACCTTGGTTGCGGGCACATCCCAGGTAAGTGGTATTCAGGAGGCAGCTGATCAATGTTTCTCTCTCATCGATATTTCTAACTCTCTATCCCTCCCCCTTTCTCTCTGTAAAAAATCAGTAAAATATATTTTTAAAAAATAATAAAAAATTTTTTAAAAATAAAATAAAAATACTATTCCATACCAAAAAAAAAAAAAAATGTTGTTAAACCAAAACAGAGGGTTTAAAGGCACGTTGAGACAAAGACTATAAGGCAGTTTATCATTTACAAGAATGTCACTGAATTAAACTCTTTAAAAATGTATTTTAAAATGTATTTTAAGAAGGAAATAATATTTGGTTGTTTATTTTTGAAATGATTAATATTGAAGTACAAAACTGAGATGTATGTAAAATACTGGATAATTTACTGTAGGAGACACACTGGAGGAAAGGAGCGCCAGTGATTCTTTATTGACTAGGAGGAAAGTAAGAATTTCTAAGAACCTCAGGCTTTGTTAAGGTCAATAACCATGTTAAATTTTAAGATTGATTTTTTTAATAATGTAAAAAAATTATAAAGCTTTCGGGGGGGGGGGGAAGGAATAAAGAAAATTTGACCAATGTAATAGAAGGCAGGCAAGGAAAAATACAGAGGAAAGTAGCTTGAGTAAAATAAGATTTTCTATGGCTCCCTATTTCCAAGAATTGAGTTTGAAATCCTTGTTATTGAATAGGAAAAAATGTAAATGAGACTATTTAACATTATTTTCTCAAGGTATTTTTAAATGGAAAAGAATTAACGCGTTATATTTAACATGATTTAGCTAAGATTAAATTATAAGCTTGGAATCTACTCTATAAAAGCGAAATATTAAAATTAACCATTTCTCCAAGACGGGTAAGCCACACCCACCAGCCAATCAGAGCGGCTGTATGCAAATTAGCCCAACCAACATGGTGGCCACCACTCACGGACCTGAGTAAACAGCCCTTTCCATTGTGGCAGGAGCGAAAGTGAAGCTGCGCCCGCTCAACTCAGCTCCGATTAAACTGCCTCTAGCAAAACACAGATTTGAAACATTTGAAACAATGTAACAATCATAGAATCCTCCAGAGCTGAAGGAAAGAGCAGCTCCGGCCTAACCAGTAAAAGTAACAATTGTTTCATTATAGACGCTGCGAGGTGAAGCAAAGAGGAGGCTTCAGTTAGAAGGCCGCCTTAAAGGAACAGTGTATCAATTATAGAAGATAACCCCAGGCCTTCAAGGAACAGCATCAATTATAGGAGAAAAAACTCCAGAAACCTGTGTCCAGCCGGCCTTGCTGGGACGTTGAGTCAATGGGAGCTGTGGGCAGCCTTAAAGCCCCTCACCCAGGCTGTTCAGGCACGCCAGCAGGTGGGCATCCCCCGAGGGCTCCCAGACTGCGAGAGGGCACAGGCCGGGCTGAGGGACCTCCCGAGTGCACAGAGCGGCTGCAGGGCGGGACAGCACAGGACCCAGGACCCGTGAGTGGGAAAGAGGCAGCAGGGTTGGAGGGCACCAGGAAGCGGGTAAGAGGAGGCGGGGGGGGGGTCTCGGCCTGCTTGGTGGCTGCCCAGGCCCTTTACGGGGCACTGGGGAGCGGGAAAGCAAGGCTGCAGGGGCCGGGGTCCTGCTTGGCAGCTCCCCAGACACCTTGGCGGCACCGAGAAGTGGGAAAGGAAGGCAGCAGGGGACGGGTGAGTGGGAAAGAGTTGGCGGCCTGCTTGGCGGCTTCCCAGGTCCCTTCCGAGGATCAGGGAGCAGGAAAAGGCTGGCCTGACCACGAGGCAGG
>PVJC01044870.1:0-13923 GCA_004026665.1 Murina feae | reverse complement strand
CTTCTTCTTCTTCTTCTTCTTCTTCTCTGAAAGAAAATTTTTAAAAAAGAACTTTCAACAAAATAGGTATAGAAGGAACTTACCTCAACACAAAAAGGTCATATATGATAAGGCAAAGCTAACATCATAATCAATGGAGTAAAATGAAAAGCTTTTCCTCTAAGTTCTGGTACAAGGCAAGGATACTCACTCCTGCCACTTTTTTTTTTTTTTAATCTTCATCCAAAGATATTTTTTCCTATTGATTTCTAGAAAGAGTGGGAAGGGAGAAGGAGAGAGAGATGGAAGGGAGGGAGGACAGGGGAGAGAGAGATGGAAACATTGACGTGAGAGAGACATCATTTGTCACCTCCCGCATGCACCCCTACCAGGGCTGGGGAAATGTACCACAAATGTACATGGCCCCAACCAGAAATCCAATCCACAACCCTTCGGTCCATGGGCTGACACTCTAACCACTGAGAAAAACTGGCCAGGGCACTCCTGCCACTTTTGTTTATCACAGTACTACAAGTTGTAGCCAGAGCAATTAGGCAAGAAAAAGAAACTCAAGGCATTCAATTGGAAAGGAATAAATAAAATTATTTCTGTTTGCAAATGGTATTATCGTATGTGTAAAAAGCTCTACTCAACAAGAACAAAATTGTTAGGACTAATGAATGAATTAAGTAAGGTTGCAGAATGAAAAACCAGTCACATTTCTATACACAAACAACGAACCTTCCAAAAAGGAATTTAAGAAAACAATCCCATTCACATAGCAACAAAAGTAATAAAATGTTCAGAAGTAAACTAAACCAAAGAGAAGAAACACTGGTACACTGAAAATTATAAAACATTGATGAAGGAAGCTAAAGATAACTCAGATAAATGGAAAGACATCCATGTTCATGGATTGGAATAATGTATATTGTTAAAATGTCAGTTCTTCCCAAAATGATCTATAGATTCAATGCAACCTCTTTCAAAATCCCAAAGGTATTCTTCATAGAAAAAAATCATAAAATTAAGGTGGAATGACAAAAGACTCCAAATAGCCAACACAATCTTGAACAAGAAGAACAGAACTAGAGGCATCATACTTTCCGATTCCAAAATGTGTTACGAAGTTCTTGTGACCAGAACAGTAGAGTGCTAGCAAAAATCAACAGACGGGATTGCATCCAATGAGAAAATCTATGCACAACAACAGAAACCATCAACAGAGAAAGAAGGCGAACTATGGAATAGGAAAATATATGTGCAAATCATAATCTGATAAGGGATTATTAACCAAAAAAATACAGGCAGACCTCAGAGATACTTGGTTTTTGTTGCAGGACACTGCAATAAAGAGATCATCACAATAAAGCAAGTCAAGCTAATTGTTTTGGTTCCCTGTGCACATGCAAGTTATGTTATACTATGCTATAGTCTATATCAAGTGGGCAATAGCATTATATCTTTAAAAACCAATATACATACCTTGATTTTAAAATCAAGCATTTTATTTTTTATTTTTGCTCTTTTAGAAAGGTCTTTATTGTTAAAAGTATTACATAGGTCCTCCTTTTCCCCCATTAACCTCTTCCAGCTCATCCTTCCCCCCACCCCCTGCAAATCAAGCATTTTATTGCTAAAAATGGTAACCATCACCCGAACCTTCAGCGAGTTATAATCTTTTTTGCTGGTGGAGGGTCTTGCCTTGATGTCGATGCCAGCTGACTGATGGGAGGGGTTGCAGAAGGTTGGGTGACTTTGTTAATTTCAAAAAAAATAAGACAACAATGAAGTTTGCCACATCAATTGATTCTTCCTTTCACAAATGATTTCTCAAAGATCACTGATCACAGATCACTGTACCAACTATAATAATAGTAAAAAGTTGGAACTATTGAGAGAATTGCCAAAATGCAACAAAAATTGAGCAAAACACAACAAAACGATGTGTGTCTGTATAAGGAACACACACAACTCAATAGCCAAAATACCAAATAACCTGATCATAAAATGTGCAAGGACCTGGATAGATATACTCAAGAGAAGACACACAGGCCCTGGCTGGGTGGGTCACTTGGTTGAAGTGTCATCCCATACATCAAAAGGGTTGCAGTTTGATCCCCAATTAGGGTGCATATGAGAGGTAACCGATCAATGTTTCTCTCACAAATCTCTCTCTCTCTCTCTCTCTCTCTCTCTCTCTCTCTCTCTCTCTCTCTCAAAATCAATAAACATATCCTTGGGTAAGGATTAAAAGAAAAAAGAAGACATACAAATGGTCAACAGGTATATGAAAAGATGCTCAACTTCACTAATCATCAGGGAAATGCAATCAAAACCACAATGAGCTATCACCTCATACCTGTTAGAATGGCTATTACAAAAAAGGCAAGAGATAACTGTTGGTAAGTATGTAGAGAGTAGGAAATCTTTGTACATGGCTGGTGGGACTGTGAGTTGCTATAGCATCTATAGATAAAGGTATGCCAGTTCCTCAAAAAATTAAAAATTAAAGTGCCATGTGGTCCAGCAATCCCACTTCTGGTTATATATCCAAAGGAAATGTAATGAGGATCTTGAAGAGATTTCTGCACTCCCATGTGCATTGCAGCATTATTCACAATAGCTGAGATATGGAAACAGCCTCAGTCTCTCTATGAAGAAATGAATTTTTAAAATGCTGCATATACTTACAACGGAATATTATTGAGTCTTTTAAAAAAAAGAAAATCCTGCTGCTGTTTATGATAATATGAAGACGATGACATTGTACTAAACGAAATAAGCCAGGTAGAGAAAGGCAATCATGCACAAACTTTCTTTCTTATATGTGAAATCTAAAATAGTCAGCCTCGTAGAAGCCAAGAGTTACAATGGTGGGTGCCAGAGCCTAGGGTGAGGAAAGAAGGACAGATATCATTCAAGAGGTCAAGTTTTAGTTATGCAAACGACTAAGTCCTTTAGATCTAGTGTACAGTGATGTGATTATAGTTACTGTAGTGTAGACTTGAATTTTGCTAAGAGAGATATTTTTAAAATTGTTGACATTATTACAGATTTCTCCAATTTCTCCCCCTTTCCTCCCTTTCTCCCAGCCCCTGTCCCACCACAGGCCTCACTACACCATTGTCTGTGTCCATTGGTTATGTATATATGCATGTAAGTTCTTTGCTTGAAAGTAGATCTTAAAGTGTTGTTGCCAGAAAGAAAAAAAATATGGTAACCATATGAGGTGATGTGTTAATTAGCCTGACTGCAGTGATGTCTTCACAATGTATACATATATCAAAGCATCACTTTGTACAACATAAACATACACATTTTTATAATCATCAATGCTGCCTCGATCAAGATGGGGAAAATCAATAGCCTGAAAAAGGTAAACAATAAAGCTTTCAGAAGAAAATATAAGAGACCCTGGGTGGGTGGAGCCCACATGCTGCATTTGGCTTATATGTCTTTTAAATCTTTTTTAATTTTTATGTTTCTCCCACTCTCTTTTTTAAATATATCTTATTGATTTTTTACAGAGAGGAAGGAAGAGGGGTAGAGAGTTAGAAACATTGATGAGAGAGAAACATCGATCAGCTGCCTCCTGCACACCCCCCACTGGGGATGTGCCCGCAACCAAGGTACACGCCCCTGACTGGAATCGAACCCGGGACCCTTGAATCCATAGGCCAACGCTCTATCCACTGAGCTGAACCAGTCAGGACCCATTCTCTTTTTAAAAATCTCCCTTACAATTTAGTTGTTGAAGGAACTGGGTTGTTTGTCCTCTAGAACATTTTAGATTTTGCTGATGGCATCCTGCAAAATACAGCCAATTTGGAATTCTGATGTGAACAACCAACAATTTAGAAAACTATAAAATTATCAGGAAAATCTGAACAGTAAACGGAATATTTGATACTATTTAAAAAATATTAGTGTTAAGATTTTATATGTGATTAATGTTAACATTTTATGCATGTTTGGGAAATTGCAGTTATATTTATAGGGACTTCTGATCTTTTAGGTGTATGCATAGAAAGAAAATAATGTGATATTCCAAAATAATATAGTGGAGTGGGGGAGGGTGACAGAGGAAGCATGTTGGCTGGTAATTAACAAGGTCTCCTATTGGGGGTTACGGGGAGTCTAAGTAAAAATGGTGAAAGAAGGGAGAGAAATCAGACTATTGGGACAGAAAGTTTTAACGAAAAACTCACGTTTTCTTTCCTTTCCCAGAAATAGAATTACTGTCACTGGAACAGCCAGGATGGTTGTTATTCGTCTCCAGGACCGAGAGTCCGAGTGAAAAGTCTGTATTTCACAAAAGAGAAGAGGCCTTTCCTTAATTCCTAACCAGCAACGGAAAACGCATCAGGTAACACAGGTTAATCCCAAACAACAGTACATGATAACAAAGTATTAAGCCTTCAATCCTAAAATGACAGCTCACTGTACAACCAGTTGAGAAATGACCCTAAATAGAATTCCGTAACTGCTTCCATGCACAACTACAAGCACTTCATTATCATATGGAAATGGGAATATTCTTATTAGAGTTTCAGCAGTAATTTCAGACACTAGTACCTTATCATTTACTGCTGAAGCATTTGTCTTAAGGTCCTTCCATCCATTTGTTTATTTATAAAATAGTTTTTTGATTGATTGAGAGAGGAAGGTGGGGAAGGAGAAGGAAAGAGACGGAGAAACAGGGATGTGAGAGAGAAACGTTGCTCTGATGCCTCCTACCCACTTCCCACCGGGCACTGAAGCTGAAGTCCAGGCAAGTGCCCTGACCAGGGATGGAGGCAGCGGCTTTGGTGCAGGGGATGACACCCAGCCAACCGCGCCACACGGACCAGGACGAGGCCTTCACTTGGAAAAGCAGTAACTGCCGTGGAGAAACCAGAGGAGGCCCTGCTGTGTACCAGGGACACTGTGAGCTCATGCACTCAAAGTTCCCCTTGGAGAAACCCCTTTTTGTTTTGAAAGGAAAAGCTCAGCCTTGTATTTCTTTCTCTACAAAAAAGAAAGGATTTGTTTCAAACCGACCCAAATAAACGTGGAATCTACAAGTCATTTACTTTTTTTCCATCAGGAGTTTAAAATTTGGACATACAATTAACCCACACATCCGGTCAAGACAAGGGCTTCTGCAGGTATAATTCAGAGCATCGTCTGAAACCCACACCTGCATTGTGAGAGTTTAAATTCAAGTGAGTCCTGAGCATCGTTGTCTATCCATGCCCTCAAAATAAGCCATTGCGGCAATTTTTCTGTTGTATTTCTTTATTTTTATTTTCTAAATTTTAACTGAATTTATTGGGGTGACATTGGCTAATAAAATATAGGCTTCAGGTGTAATATTCTATAATACATCATCTGTGTACTGTGTTGTGTCTTCACCACAGCAAGTCAAGTCTCCTTCCATCATCCTTTATCCACCTTTACCCTCTGCCACCTGCCCCCACCCCCTCCTTCATGCTATTGTGTCTCTGAGGTGTTTGTCCCCTTCTCAATGCCTTCATCTTTCACCCAGCCCTGCAATTTCCTTCTTCCCTGACAGCTGTCGGTCTGTTCTGTGTCTATGAGTCTGTTTCCATTTTGATTGTTAGTGTATTTTGTTCATTAGATTCCACATATAATGAAATCGTATGGTGTTTGTCTTTCTCTGACTGACCTATTTTACTTATATACAGAATACTCTCCAGGTCCCTCCATGCTGTCTCAAAGGGTAAGAGATCCTTCTTTTTTACTGCTGCCTAGTATTCCGAGGTATAAATGTACCACAGCTTTTTATCCACTCATCTACTGATGGGGACTCGGGCTGCTTCCCACTCATGGTTATTGTAAATAATGCTGTGATGAACATAGGGGTGCAAATATTTTTTTGAGGTAGTGTTTTGGGCTTCTTTGGATATATACCCAAAAGTAAAAATAATGGGTCATAAGGCAATTCCACTTTTAATTTTTTAAATATATTTTTATTGATTTCAGAGATGCAGAGAGGGAGAGATAGAAACATCATTGATGAGAGAGAATTATTGACCGGCTGCCTCCTGGACGCCCCCTACTGGGGACTGAACCAGTAACCCGGGCATGCGCCCTTGACCAGAATCAAACCTGGGACCTTTCAGTCTGCAGGCTGATACTCCATTCACTGAGCCAAACTAGCTAGGGCTCATTTTTAATTTTTTGAGGTAACTCTATACTTCTTTCCACAGTGGCTGCAACTAGTCTGCATTTCCACCAACAGTGCACTAAGGTTCCCTTTTCTCCACATCCTCACCAGCACTTGTGTGTTGATTTATTGATGATAGCCATTCTGTCAGGTATGAAATGATATATTATTGTGGTTTTTTAAAACTATAGTTTTATTGATTTCAGAGAGAGGAAGAGAGAGGGAGAGAGAGAAACATCCATGGTGAGAGAAAAATCATTGATTGGCTGCCTCTTGCACGCCCCTCATTGGGGATTAAGCCTACAACCTGGGCATGTGCCCTGACTGGGAATGGAACTCTGACCTCCTGGTTCATGGGTGGATGCTCAACCACTGATCAACACCGGCCAGATTCAGGGTGATTTAATGTGTATTTCTCTGATGATTAGTGATGTGGAGCATCTGTTCATATGTCTCATAGCCATGTCCCTTTGAAGAAGTGTCTATTCAGGTCCTTTGACTTTGAATTTTTTTTGTTAATTAATTAATTAGCTAATTAATTAATTAATTAAGTTAGGTAGGTAGGTAGTTAATCCTAATCCGATGATCTTTCCATGGATTTTTAGAGAGAGTGGAAAAAGGGGAGAGGCAGAGATAGAGAAACACGGAGGTAAGAATGACACATGGATTGATTGCCTTCTGTATGCACCCCAGCTGAGTACTAAACACACAACCCAGTTATGTGTCCTGACCATGAATTGAACCAGCGACCTTTCAGTGCATGGGACGACACTCATCTGGATGACACTCCGGCCAGCCTTTAATCCCTTTTGAGTTTATTCTTATGTACAGTGCGTTTGGGTTTGTCAAAGCTGGTTCAACAAGTTGGTAACATTTAGAAGAATGCTGTCGTGTTGGGCATTTTATATATATACTAGGGGCCTGGTGCACAAAAATTTGTGCACTCGGGGGGGGGGGTCCCTCAGACCGGCCTGTGCCCTCTCACAGTCTGGGACCCCTTGGACCCCTCGGGGGATGTCTACCTGCTGGCGTGCCTGGCCAGCCTGGGTGAGGGGCTGAGGGCTGTATTCAGGCTGCCCACAATCCCTTCAGGGTTCAGGTCTCTACTGGGGTACCTGGGCAGCCTGGGTGAGGGGCTGAGGGCAGTTTTCAGGCTGCCCACAACTTCCATTGACCCAAGGTCCCAGCGAGGTTGGCTGGAATCAGGTTTCTGGGGTTTATTTATCTTCTATAATTGAAACTTTGTTACCTTGAGTGGAGGCCTAGGCAGGTTACAAAGCCTCCAGTTTGCTTCAGCTCCGTGGCTTCTATAATTGAAACATTGTTTCCGTGAGCAGAGACTCAGCCAGCCTAGGCAGACAGTTGCAACAGAAGCCTATTTGCTCTAGCTCCATGACTGACAGCCTCCATCTTGGTTGGGTTAATTTGCATACAGCTGCTCTGATTGGCTGGAGGCATGGCTTCGCTTGTGGGCAATAGCTTAGGTGTCTCAGAGTGATGGTCAATTTGCATATTACTCTTTTATTAGATTAGATAAGTATAAATTAGATTAGATAAGTATAAATTATACATACTTATTTTAGAGATTATTAATGTAGTATATTTTTATAACACTATGCATTGTTATTTATAACATATTTCATATATACTTACACAGACATAAGGGGATCTATCACACTGAATTATATGTAGTTTGTTATACTATACTACATTAGTTATAGTCCTGCTAGATTAATGTAGATTAGTGCTTCCTGCTCATTTGTTCTTCTTAAAATGAAATTGAGACTTTGTCTCCTGAGCCTGACTCTTGACAGACTTCTCTGCAAAGTAGAAGAGGAAGTGAGTCACAGCAAATAGGACCCAGACCCTCGTGAGAGGGTGTTAGCCTGGGAACGCAAAGGGTGAGCATGGTGACCTGGCCAGCAGCACTCCCATACTCTGGGGCTCACTGGGATGCCCCTCCCAGCCCCACAGAGACAGGAAAGCCTTGAGAGCTTTGGGTGCCTTCTGGGTATTTCCTAAGCCTGGGCACTTCTCTAAGGTCTGTGTATGGATCCAATAGCCAGCAATATTTTTACTGCTCTTGACTCAGGAAGAACAAAACAGTGCCCACTGCGGTCACTACAAATTCATTTTGCTCTGAAGGCCAGGTTTTCCTTCCAGTACAGTTTTAAAAATTGGTAAATATTGGAATTAAAATCATGAGAATACAGAAGGTGATGGCGACACGACTTGTGGATGATACCATTACGTGGCCGAGGAAAACCCCAAAGAGAGTTCACTGAGTGTAGCGTATAAAAACCACCCTGCACGCCAGGGGCTGCTCTGTGTTTCACACTCACATGCTGGGTACTTACGGTCATGAGAGCAGGCTGCACAAGCTCCCGCCAGCTGCGCGCACTGTAAGCCTTTCCTACTCATGTATTCCACAGCCATGACTGTCAAATTTCTGCTACTGAGGGCCAGATCCTGTCAAAATACTTTAATTCTCTTAAGAATTGGAAGAGGCTTTAAATCCTATTTGTGTCAGATTACATGATATTATAGATTTTTAATAATATATTAGTACACATGCTTTTACAATATAGTGTATAATTATACAGTTATGTGAAATATTATATATTAAATCATATATAATTAATGTTATACAACACTATATAACAAATTTTATAGATTGCTATTTTTATATTACTACATTTATATTTGCATCTTATTTCATATATTATAATTATGCATGTATAAGGTGATATATTTTATATGAAGTTATATATAATTTATTATACAATACTATATTCTGTTTTATGGTAAATTAATGCAACTTGTGGTTATATTATATTATTACTTATATATTTTGCATCATCTTTTAGTTACATATGTATAGTGAGATATAGTATGCATTAAATGATATGTAATTTGTATTATATTACATTATACTTTATATTATTATTATTTTCATAATTCTTTATTTTTGGAAGTGATACATATGTCTCTCTTTTTACTCTAGTGCCCCCCTCCAGCCTGCCTCGGTCCCCCATTGTTCCAGGCCCTCACTGCCCCATTTTCTATGTCCATGGGCTATACATATATGCATACAAAATCCTTGGTTGATCACCTCCTACCCACCCACCTCCCCTGCCTTCCCTCTGCAATTCCACACTCTGTTCCATGCTTCCATGTCTCTGGATCCACTTCGTTCATCAGTTTATTTTGTTACTTAGATTCCTCATATGAGTGAGATCTTGTGATACTTGTCTTTCTCTGACTGACTTATTTCACTCTGCATAATACTCTCCAGGTCCCTGCATGTTGTCTCAAAGGGTAAGAGATCCTTCTTTCTTTTACTGCTGCCTAGTATTCCATGGTGTAAATGTACCACAGCCTTTAATCCACTCGTCTACTGATGGGCACTTGGGCTGTTTCTAGATCTTAGCTATTGTAAATTGTGCTGCTATGAACATAGGGATGCATACATTCTTTCTGATTGGTGTTTCAGGTTTCTTAGGCTATATTCCTAGAAGTGGGATCACTGGGTCAAATGGCAGTTACATATTTAATTTTTTGAGGAAACTCCACACTGTTTTCCATAATGGCTGCCCCAGTCTGCATTCCCACCAGCAGTGCATTAGGGTTCCTTTTCCCCACATCCTCGCCAGCACTCGTCGTTTGTTCAAGGTTGCCATTGTGATAGATGTGAGCTGATGATACCTCATTGTCATTTTATTTGCATCTCTCTGCTGAACCATGGCTTAGAGCATTTTTATATGTCTCTTGGCCAGTCCACCTTGGAGAAGTGTCCATTTAGGTCCTTTGCCCATTTTTTAATTGGATTATTTGTCTTCCTTTTTTAATGTTGTATGAGTTCTTTATATATTTGAGATATAAACCCTTTATCAGATGTATCATTTCCAATTATATTCTCTCACACATTCCTCTTTTTGTTTGTTGATGGTTTCTTTTGCTGTGCACAAACTTTTTATTTTATTATAGTCCCATTTGTTTAGTTTCTCTTTTACTTTACCTTAGGGGATGTGTCTGTAAAAGTATTGCCACGAGACATATCTAAGATTTTTCCTGTCCATGGTTTCTTCTAGGATATTTATGTTTTCATGATTTATATTTAAGCCTTTTATCCAACCTAAATTTATTCTTGTGTATGGTGTAAGTTGGTGGTCTAGTTTCATTTTTTTGCATGTATCTGACCAATTTCCCCAACACCATTTATTAAAGAGGCTTTCTTGATTCCACTGTATGTTCTTGCCTCTTTTGTCAAATATTAATTGAAAGTAATGGCTTGGGACTATTTCTGGGTTCTCTGTGCTATTCCATTTATCTATATGTCATTCTTCTGCCAGCACAAGGCTGTATTGATTACTATGCCTTTGTAGGATAACTTGAAATCTGATATTGTGATTTTCCAACTTTGTTCTTCTTTCTCATCATTGCTGTGGCTATTTGGTGTCTATTTTGGTTCCATATACATTTTTGGAGTAGTTGTTCTAGCTCTGTGAAATATGCGGTTGGTATTTTAGTAGGGATTCTGTTGAATCTGTAGATTGCCTTGGGTAGTGTGGACATTTTAATGATGTTGATTCTACCATGAACATGGTATATTCTTCCACTTATTTCTATCTTCTGCTATCTCTTTTTTCAACATCCTATAGTTTTCTGAGTACAGGTCTTTTGTCTCCTTGGTTAAGTTTATCTCTAAGTATTAAAAAAACTTTTTTTTGCAGTGTTAAATGTGATTGCTTTTTTAGTTTCCCTGTCTGAGAATTCATTACGGTGCATAAAAATCGATAGATATTTGGGTATTGATTTTGTATTCTGCTACATTGCCAAATTCATTTATTAAATCTAATAGTTCTTTTGGTGGAGTCTTTAGGGTTTTTTATGTACAATATCATGTCATCTGGGAGTAGTGAGAGTTTTACTTCCTCCTTTCTAATTTGGATGCCTTTTATTTCTTTGTGGCTAGGACTTCCAGTACTATGATTAAGAGTGGTTCAACCGAACATCCCTCTCTGGTTCCTGTTATTAGGGGAAATGGTTTTAGCTTTTGCCATTTGAATATGATGTTCACTGCAGGTTTTTCATATGTAGCCTGTATCATGTTGAGTTATGATCCCCCTATTCTCACTTTGCTGATTGTTTTTATCAAAAATGGATGTTGGATTTTGCCAAATGTTTTCTTTCTGCATCTATTGATACGATCATGTGATTATGTGATGTATCACATTTATTGATACACAAATATTGTACCAGCTTTGCATCCCTTCAATAAATTCCATTTGGTCATGGTGCATGATCTTTTTAATATATTTCTGGATGCAATTTGCTAATATTTTGTTGAGGGTTTTAGCATCTATGTTCATCAGGAATATTGGCCTGTAATTCTCTTTCTTTGTAGTGTCTTTATCTGGTTTTGGAATTAGGATAATGCTAGCCTTATAAAAAGAGTTTGGAAGTGCTTCTTCCTCTTGGGTTTTCTGGAATAGTTTGAGGAGTATAAATGTTAGTTCTTCTTTGAAGTTTTGGTAAAACACCTCTGTGAAGCTACTGGACAAGGCCTTTTGTTTGCTGGGAGTTTTTTTTATTTTATTACTGCTTCTATTTTCTCAATTATTATTGGCTATTTAGGATACCTGATTCTTCTTGATTCAGTTTTGGGGGATTGTATTTTTCTAGGAATTTGTCCATTTCATGCTCACTGTCCAGCTTGTGGGCATATAGTTGTTCACATTATTTCCTTACAATTTTTTTTTTGTATTTCTATGTTGTCAGTGACTAGTTCTCTGCTTTTATTTCTGATTTTATTTATTTTGGGTCCTCCCTCTGTTTCTTGATGAGTCTGGCTAACAGTTCATCAATCTTGCTTATTCTTTCAAAGAATCAGCTCTTGGTTTTATTGATTTTTTTTTGGTATTTTTTTTTTGGTTTCTATGTCATTTATTTAGGCTTGAATCTTTATGATTTCCTGCCTCCTTCTTACTTTGGTTTTTGCTTTTTCTTTTCCTTTGTTTTATAATTCTTCATTTTAGAAAGTATTACATATGTCCCTTTTTCTGCCCCATTGACTTTCTCCAGCCTGCTCCCATCCCCCAGCTCCAGGCCTCAGCACCCTATTGTCTGTGACCATCGGTTATGCATATATGCATACAAGGTCTTTGCTTGATTAACTACAACCCATCCTTTCCTGTCTTCCTTCTGAGATTCCGCACTCTGTTCTATTAACGTGAAAACATTCAAACCTCTAAGTTTATTTGAGCCAAACTGTTGAAAATTGCCGGGAAGCAGAATCTCAATGGATTGGGATAGTGCTCTAGGGAATGGCAGTTTTTCCACCTGTTTTTCTATAGTACAATCAAAGGAAGGAACATAAGTGGGTGACTTGAAATCTATTGGTGATAGATTAGGAAGGCAGCAGAAAGCAAAGAGGGAAACCTCTGGGATTGGATAAAAAGTAAAATGATAGACACATACTTCTTTTATGTAGGTTGGTATAGGATAGTTAACACTCGACAATTAACATGATAATAATAACAATGAAGAAATTTATGGTCTCTGTCCTGGTGCCCAGTCCCACCTGGTTATGTTCTGATGGTTTCAGAAAAAAGGGAAGTTACAAGCTACCTTGACATTTCAATGATATATTATGGTAGATTCAAAAAGACTATAAGCTCAGTTAAGGTAAAGATTGACCTCATCAGGGAAGAGACTGGCCTAGAGGTGACTACCCACAATAACTGCTTTTAGTTAAAGCAGTGGTTCTCAACCTTCTGTCCCTTTAAATACAGTTCCTCATGTGGTGACCCTCAACCATAAAATTATTTTTGTTGCTACTTCATAACTGTAATGTTGCTACTGTTATGAATCGTAATGTGAATATCTGATATGCAGGGTGGTCTTAGGCGACCCCTGTGAAAGAGTCGTTAGACCGCCAAAGGGGTCACGACCCACAGGTTGAGAACCGCTGATTAAAGTTTCATTTCAGACCATCCTTTGTGGTTACTTTAGGTCTTTGAGTTAGCAAGACTAAACCTTCGCTGAGCTTGTCAGGTTAGCATGTGGCCCCTTTTGTCCACACATCTCCTTTTGTTAGTAAATCAGTCCAAAGGATGCATTGATGACCAACCTATTGGTTGGCTAATGGAGTGTTGTGTCTCACGGTGCTAGGAAGGCTAATTCCAAGGATATTCCAATGTCAGCATTTATCTTGCTGAATGGGGGGACCAATCTTAGATGGCATTCAAAGTTGAATTATTATTCAAAATAAAAGGCAGGTAAATGGGAAGTAGTCAGGTCCTATATGTCCTTGTTAAAAAGTATTCTGGATCATTTCTCATTTTTGAGCCACCATAATCTGAGTCTTCTCGCTATTTGTCTTAAGTTTTATTTTGTTGTGGGTGTTTTGTTTTTGTTTTTTCCATCTAAGATAACATTTCCATACCAGGAACCAAAGTAACAATATTAAACCAGTGACACTGATTAGGAAAAGAAAATGTCTAATATTACACAAGGAAGGATCTGAGGGAAAACAATTATCTACTATTATCCAGAAGTTCTAATTTTTCATCTGGGCAGTTAATTTCATCTATTCCTATACTTAAATAATATTCATCTAAAATATTCATCTAGACTAGATCTATACATAAGTCTACCAGAGGAATTATTAGGGAGGTGTTCCTGGAAGGGTTTGTCCTAGGTAGGTCCTTTATAATAGATTGGCCTGAAAAAATGTACCAAGGCTTATATTGATAATAGAAGACTACCAG
>PVJC01044869.1:0-12985 GCA_004026665.1 Murina feae | reverse complement strand
AAAACAGATTTTAAATGGAAAATATTTCAAGGAAAGAGTAAATGAAATGATCTTGGATATCATAGCCAGCTTCTAAGATAGCCACACTAATGCAGTTAGTCCCACCTCACATTAAACAGGGCTGTGTAACCAAGTTTGTTGCAGAAGTGATGGTGTCTGACTTCTGTGGCTAGGTCATAAAATACAGCATGGCCATTGTCTTGCTCTCTCATCGTCACTTACCCTGAGGGAAGGCCGCAGCCATGTCATGAGGACACAAGCAGCCCTCTGGAGAAGTCTCTGGAAAGAAACCCCGGCTTCTCAACAGCAGCCTCTTGGAAGTAAATCTTTCAGCCACTGTCAAGCATTTTGTTGATGACTGCAACCTCTGTAGCCGTTTTCACTATAATTATATGGGAGACCTTGGGCCAGAACTGCCCAACCAAACTATTTCAGAGTGCCTTACTCATAGAAGCTATAGAATAATAAATGTCTACTGTTACTTTATGCTGCTATGCATAGAATCTTAGGCACTGTGAAATAATGAGTGTTTATTGCTGTTTTATGCTGCTATGTTTGGGGTAATTTGTTTCACAGCAATAGATAACTAATGTGTTGGTTATAGTATTACTGAGGTTGCATTCCCTCAAATATTGTAAGAAGCATAGGAGGGCTCTAAGGGGAAATACAATTACTGTTGTCTTCTTAATGACTTTATATTTTCAGAGTGGAGTAACTGAAACAATCATCAGAGTAAAGTAAGCCTGAATTATTTGAATTTTTCAAAATGAAAAATTTGGGCAATAAATACTTATCGATTTATTTATAATTTTCACTAATTTTATACTCTCTCCATCAACAATTTATTGTTTAGTTCCTATATTATCTGTGGCTGC
This sequence comes from Murina feae, assembly GCA_004026665.1. Lineage (NCBI taxonomy): Eukaryota > Metazoa > Chordata > Mammalia > Chiroptera > Vespertilionidae > Murina > Murina feae. Next base: position 12,110 of record PVJC01044869.1, on the reverse strand, counting down.
TGTGTCAATATATTCAACATTATCATCTTAGTCTTAGTATGTCATTAGCCTTTATCACTATGACCACAAAGACATATTCCCATTGATTCACTGCTGTATTCCAAACAAGTACAACATCAGCCATATACATTTAACAAATATTCATTAAATAATTAAAAAGTGATTGAAAGTTAAAATCATTGTTACTATACAGAAAAAAATTAATAAATAAAAGAAAAAAACCAGAATATTTTCTCTAGATGCTTCTGACCCAAGAGAGAGAGAAAAAAGAAGAGTTTTAAGAATAAAATAAAAGATAATTTATAGATGGAGATACTTAATTTGATGAGAAATCATGCACTGTTCATATCTAAGTCTCCATTTGCTACTACTACAAATGGGAAAAACAGTTGGAATTGCTGAACAGATAATGGTGACCACTGAACAAGAAAACTGGTAGTGCTTTTATGATATAGTAGAAGCCTGGAATACAAAATTCGTGCGGGGGGTGGGGGTGGGGGGGGGCCTCAATCCGGCCTGTATCCTCTCCAAACTGGGATCCCTCTCACAATCTGCAACCACTGGCTCCTAACCACTGACCTGCCTGTTTGCCTGATGCCTCTAACTGCTCTCCCTTCTGGCATGATCCTCCTAGCTGCCTAACTGCCACCTACTCCGTTTTCCCTTCTCGTGCCATGCTGGCCTTCTCCCTTCTGCCTACTCCTGCAGTGCCTTTTCCCATGGCCTTTGCAAAAGGTACCGTGCCACTGGACCAGGCCTCACAGCCACGGCTGTTGGCCCTCATCCATTGCAGCTGCTGTGGCTTTTTCTGGAAGGATTTCCAGAAGGATGTCCAGAAGACATTCGGTCTAATTAGCATATTACCCTTTTATTACTATAGACTAGAGGCCCAGTGCACAAAAATTTGTGCACTCTGGGGGTTGAAGGGGCTCTTAGCCAGGCTTGTGCCCTCTTGCAGTCTGGGACCCCTCGGGGGATGTCTACTTGCCAGTGGGGAGCAGGGCTAAGCTGCAGTCGGACATCCTTAGTGCTGCTGAGAACAAGGGAGAGGCGCTCACCATCACCGCTGTACTAGCACCCATCAGCCTGGCTTGTGGCTGAGCAGAGCTCCTCAGTGGGAGCACACTGACCACCAGGGGGAAGCTCCTGCATTGAGCATCTGCCTTCTGGTGGTCAGTGTGTGTCATAGTGACCAGTCATTCCCAGTAGTTCTGCTGTTAGGGTCAATTTGCATATTATCCTTTTATTATATAGGATAGAGGCCTGGTGCATGGGTGGGGGCAGGCTGGTTTGCCCTGAAGGGTGTCCTGGATCAGGGTGGGGTTCCCACTGGGGTGCCTGGCCAGCCTGGGTGAGTGGCTGATGGCTGTTTGCAGGCTGTTCACAGCCCCTTCAGGGTGGGGGTCTCCACTTGAGTGCCTGGCCCGCCTGGGTAAGAGGCTGATAGCTGTTTGAAGCCTGGCCATAACTCCTTCAGGGTAGGGGTCACCACTGAGGTGCCTGGGCAGCCTGGGGGAGGGGCTGAATGCCGTTTTCAGGTTGGCAACACTCTCTTCAGGGTGGAGGGTCCTGCTGGGGTGGCTGGCCAGTCTGGAGAGGGGCTGATGGCTGTTTTCAGGCTGGCCAAGTCCCCCAGCAGGGATCCTCACCCCATGAGGGTGTGGCCATCCTGGGTGAGTGGCTGATGCCTGTTTGCAGGCTGGCCACAGCACCCAGTGACCCAAGCTCTCAGTGAGACTGGCTGAAAGCAGCTGGCCAGTGCAGGCAGGAAGCTTGGCTTCCTCCATCGCCAGGGCAACCAAGCCTCCTGCTTGTTCCAGCTCCATGGCTGCTTGCCACCATCTTGGTTGGGTTAATTTGCACATAGTTGCTCTGATTGGCTGGTGGGCGTGGCTTGGTTTATAGCGGAGTGACACCAATTGGCATGTTTCTCTTTTATTAGATTAGATGAAGAAAGACTTAATTAAATTTATATCTTCACTACTTACCTTAGTTCAAAACGAGTCCAAATTATATGGATTAGAGAAAAGTTGCTACAGTTTCTCTTGGTTGTTTCTTTTGCTTAAATTTATCTCTATTTGTGTTTTCAGACTCAGTCCAAAAATAAATACTTTGAATTCTGGAAAAAAAATAGAAATGATATAGGGTAAGTAGAATGTTATGGAGCTCTGTAGTTGCTGCACTCATCTTCAGTTAGGAAACAATATAGCATGGTAGAATAACACTGTATAATGTAGTTTTAAATATAATAATATAGATCCATGACCCACATGCACTGGACAACTGATTTTCCAACACAATGCTTCTAAACCTATGGCATTCACATCCAGATTTCCCGGGTCTCAGGGTCTACTTTTTCCTCCTCTGGCAATAAGCTTTTTCATGTTTCTCCTGTGTGAAAATAGTCATTAGGGGAGACAGGATCCCCCAGCAAATGACTATTAAGAACACATATGAACTGGGTGCCTTGGCTCTAGTTCATCTGCCTTTGGGGAAAGAAGGAAGAATTGGAAACCCCCAAACTCTCTTCTCTTGATATTTCTAGCTATGAAACTATCCTCTTCATTCATGCTGTGTGATATTGTAGACTTTTTCCTGAGACATGTTGCATAAGATATGGTAACCAGAGAGGAACCACTTTGAATGCTAAGTACGGAACGCAGTGCCTCACGCATCATAAGCGCATCCTCCCTGACATCTCTACCTTCTGAATAAATGCAGTAATCTAAAGCTGTTTGATTTTCCCAGGAAAACACAAAATGATTTTCTATTAATTTGAGATGTGTGCTGCCTTCATGTTTTCTTCCAAAAATAGAGGACAGATTACTGTTGCTAGTAGAAGACAAATAAATAATAAATTTTTCATGTGAAAATATAAAGCATACATTTAAAAACTGACAATGCTAGTGTTCCATCTAAGCAATCCAACTGTGTCATGTCTGGCATGGTGTACTTGCTTAGGTTCTATTTCTAGAAAATAGTCAAAGTCATAGTTAAAAGAAAGACTCACAATTTTTAATGCTACCATGCAACGGAGCCTTTATTAATGTTTTGAACAGGTTTAGCTATTACTGAAAATGAAAATTTCTAAACTTAAGTTGGGGCAAAGTAGTGCCATCATTGGTCACTATGAATGTAAAATGGAAGGTTTAACACCAACACTCAGGTGGAGGACCAGGTGCAGGTTGGACTCTTTCTGAATGTTGTTGAATTTCAAATATTAATTGGAAAGTTTTTCATTTGTTTCATCATTTTAATTTATTTGTAAGAGTACAGAAAAATAGTAGGTGTCATTAAATATAATTTAAAAATGAATACCCATGCACCTATCTCCAAGCTTGGGATATAGAATGACACCAAATGTATTTTTGAAACCATATGTGTTTCAAGTGTAAAGGATCTTTTTTGCTCCCAGTTTCCAAAGGGAGCATTTATTTTTGTGTTAGTTCTTTTCTTCTTTCCTTGCCATTTTATTCTGTGAAAAAAAGACTGCTAGTTGCTTATCTCACATCCTTCCCCTCTTCTCTCATGTTCAGAGCCTTGGTTTTATTGAAAATGGCAATATACTCAGCGAACATACTGTATTTCCTAGCTTCCTTTGAAGATAACAGTGACATCTGAAATGAAAGCCAATCATTGGGCCTCTCTGAAGTCTTTTTCTATCTGTCCCTTTTTATTCCTCTTCTCCTTATTACTATCTAGAATGAATTCTTGATGTCTGAGATTCAACTATCACCTTTTGAACTTAAACAAAGCAGAAATTCTAAGTAAGAAGCAGCATAAAAAAATTTTAGTGGGACCTCCAAGCCAGGAATATTCACCTCCAGGATTCTTTTAGAAAATCCTAAATTACTTGAGCAGGTATAAGGTTTCTAATAGTAGAAGTTCAACAGAATTCCTAGCTTATAGTCCACATAAGTATTTACGAATAAAATATACATTATCTTTCCCCATGAATTTATGGTTTGCTTATTCCATATTGGTATTTCGAGATTTAGTTCCTTATTTTCCACTAATATGTGCAATTCTTTTGAGTATACAACAACAATTTACTTAACCACTTTATTGCTTGGTGGAAATTTGACTTGTGTCCAGATTTATTTATTTATTTATATTTAAAATATGTTTTCCAGTCCTCACAGAGGATGTTTTTTAGGAAGAGAGAAAAGGAGAGGAAGATAAAGAAACAACATGAGAGAGAAACATCGGTTGATTGCCTCACTGGGGATCAAACCCACAATCTAGGTATATGTGCTGACCAGGAATACAGGAATCAAACCAAGGACCCTTCAGTGCAGGATGGTGCTCCAACCAACTGAGCTGCACTAGTCAGGGTCAGATTTATTTTTATTATAAATCATGCTTTTAAGAGTAATCTTGCATAGGCCTACTGGTTGCTTATGAAATACATTCTATAGTATATACTACTATTGGAATTTGTATTTTATTGGATATGTGCATTTCAGAATATATTTAGTGAAGAAAATTATTTTTCTACATGTAGTATTTTCACTTATTTAAACCAGGGCTAGCTGTGAAAGATCACATTTTAATTAATTTTTGATATAACCTTTTTCTTTTCCTTCAGCCTAGTGGGTTTGAACATTTATCTTACTGTGTTATTTTGCACAGCTCAATTTCTAGTGAGATAGAATACTTTATCATATCTAATCTAATAAAAGAGTAATATTGAAATTGACTTTTTCTTTGGGATGCCTAAGCCATGCCCACCAGCCAATCAGAGCAGCTGTATGCAAATTAACCCAGAAAAAATGGAGGCCAGCAATCACAGAGCTGAGTAAACAGGCGGCTTCCATTGCACCAGGAGTAAACTGTCTGCCTAGACCAGCTGGGCCTCTCTCTGATCACAGCAAACATAGTTGCAACATTGTTTCAATTATAGAAGCCACGGAGCTGAAGTAAACAGTAGGCTTCGGTTGCACCAGCGATGGAGGAAACTGTCTGCCTAGGCTGGCTGATCCTCTCTCTGCTCACAGCAACATTCTTTCAATTATAGAAGCCACAGAGCTGAAGCAGACAGGAGGCTTTGTTACCTGCCTAGGCCTCAGCTTAAAGTAACAGTTTCAATTATAGAAGATAAATAAATCCCAGAAACCTGCTTCCAGCCAGCCTTGCTGGGACATTGGGTCAATGGGAGCTGTGGGCAGCCTGAAAGCCTGAAAACAGCTCTCAGCCCTGCACCCAGGCTGCCCAGTCACCCCAGTAGGTACCCAAATCCTGAAGACACTGTGGGCAGCCTGAAAACAGCCCTCAGACCCTCAACCAGGCTGCCCAGGCACCCCAGTGGAGACCCAAAACCTGAAGGAACGGTGAGCAGCCTGAAAACAGCCTTCACACCCTCACCCAGGCTGGCCACACCCCAATGGGGTGAAGGTTCCCATTGGGGGGCTTGGTCAGCCTGCAAACAGCCATCAGCCCCTCACCCAGGCTGGCCAAGCATGCCAGCAGGTGGACATACCCTGAGGTGTCCCAGACTGTGAGAGGACACAGGCCGGGCTGAGAGACACCCTGAGTGCACAAATTTTTTTGCACCCAGCCCCTCGTGTATTTATAAAACTGTGCTTCTGTGAAATGATAATTCAAATTTTCCTATTAAATCTATTTTTATTATTCTGTAGTAAACATTTTATATTAAAAATACAAATCATGTCAGCTGAGAATTGTATCTGTGGCATTTATACTATTTTCAATATAATATAGTTAAATATATCGATCTTTTGCCTTATGGTTTGTGGCTTGATTTTATGTCTTGTTTGGAAATTATCCTCTAACCGCAATTAAGTAATGCAGGTCTATAATTAATCTCAAATACATTAATATAAAGTGTCAGGAAGATAAAAATTTTCTTTGTGAGCATGTGGTAATCATTTTTTCCCAGCACTGATCTTTGTTTCTAACTTTTCCCCACTGATCTATGCCACTTATTTCATTAATTGGGATTTTAAAGAGTTTTTTTTTTAAATCATTTTCTAGATCTCTGTTCTGTTCATTGACTTAGTTTTCTATTTCTGCACAATAGCATATTGTCTTAAACACTACAGTTTCATAAATAGCATAATCAATTATGACAAATTCCTCTTCCTTCTTTTCAGAATGTCTTGGCTATTTTTTGCTTTTAGACATTCATAAAATTATAGAATCAACTTATCAAATCTTATTTGTGAACTCAAAATTGCATTGTGTTCATAGCTAGAGTTAGGAAACATTAACATTTACGTGGTAATAATACCACGTATTATTTCTTTGCAAATATGTCAATTTATATACAGAGAGTTTTTATCATCTCCTGGGGATACGTTTATTGATTTTAGAGAGAGAAGAAGGGAGAGAGGGAGAGAAAGAAAACAGAGAGAGAAACATCAATATGAGAGAGAAACATGGATTGGTTGCCTCTAGTACACACTCTAGGAGATCGAACCCACAACCTAGGTGGGCAGAAATCAAGCCCACGACCTTTTGGTATTCAGGATGATGCGCTAAACAATTGAGCCACCTGAACAGAGCACAAGTTTTTTGGTTTTGTTTTTTTTTTTTAATCTTTCAAAAAACTTGAGATTTTCTTACAAGATTCTGAACTTATTTTATACTTACTTGAGGTATTTCACATTTTTTTTACATTCATAAATCATATCTTGGTTTTGAGTTGTTTGTTTTCTTTGTTGTTGCTTAAAATTGCATGCTTGCAACTGGTGCCTAAAACTGCAATGTTACATAGAAAAAGTGGTATCAAACATATTTTTGTTATTGACTAAAGTGATACTTTTTACTGGGTTTTTTTGTGTGACTTTTTGGTAGTTTTCCAGGTTAAGGAAATTGCATTTTATTTCCAGTATGTGAGATATTTTTAAAAGCTTGTTTGTGAATACTTTATGTCAGAAATTAATATCTATGTTCACTGTTGAGATTGGCCTATGATTTTTTTTTCTTTTTATCTAGATTTTGTTACCAAGGTTTCACCAGCTTGACAAATGAGTTGTGGAGTTTCTCTTTTTTGTGTGTTTGTTGGATGGGATATACCTGTTCTTTGAATATTTGGTAAAGGTCAGGTAAAACTTCCTAAGTTGGTTTTTCTTTCTTTTTTTTTGTAGTATTTGCATTTTAAAAATACATTGGAAAGACTCCATAAAGGACACTCACAAAAATTTGAATATAAATATAGCTTATTATCACATCCATTTCTAATCCTCCATAAGCTTAAGCTTTGTTATTTTTCCCTACTCTGAGAACTGTGGTTTAATTCAGTATCCCCCTTATGTCTTTCCACCCCCTTGAGTTGCCTACTGTGACATTTAATCTGCACATGGCTGTTTTACAGTGCATCCATACCTCAGATATTTCTGGCTCTGTTAAAAGTGACTTGCTCTATGTAGGCAAATATTTATTACTGTGTTTGGAGCATCTATGCTGATAGATATTGTAAAAGAATATGTAAGCAGGATATGATAAAAGGACTAGTAGATTCTATTCATTATATTGTAAAGATTTGGTTTCCTTTTATAAATAATACTAGAGGCCCGTTGCAAGGAAATTCCTGCAAGAATAGGGCTTCCTGAGCCAGAGCCATTCCCACCTCCACTGCCTCGCTCCCTCCCATCTCTGCTGCCTCAGCTTCGTTCCCTTCTCCACCGCTTCACTCCCTTCTGCAGCACATGGCTTCCTTCTACACTGTCTTCAGTCTTCACTTTGTGCCTGTATATGCAAATTAACCACCATCTTTGTTGGGTTAATTTGCATATCACTCTGATTGGCTGGTGGGTGTAGCGGAGTGACACCAATTTGCATGTTACTCTTTTATAGGTGTAGACTAGAGGCCTGGTACACAAAACTTTATGCACTTGGGGGGGGTCCCTCTACATGGCCTGTGCCCTCTCAGAGTTTGGGACACCTTAGTGGATATCTGCCTGTTGGCATAGGCCTGCTTCCTGGGGGATTAGGCATAGGCTGCAGTCAGACATCCCTCTGGAAGCCTGGGAGTTCTCGGGGGATGTCCGCATACCAGAGGGGAGCAGGCCTAAGCTGCAGTCAGATGTCCTTAGCTCTGTTGAGGAGGCAGGAGAGGCTCCCACCACCACCACTGGCATCCATCAACCTGGCTTGTGGCTGAGCAGAGCTCCCCCTGTGGGAGCACACTGACCACCAGGGGGAAGCTCCTGCATTAAGCATCTGTCCCCTGGTGGTCAGTGTGTGTCATAGTGACCAGTCATTCCCAGTCGTTCTGCTGTAGAATCAATTTGCATATTACCCTTTTATTATATAGGATAGAGGCCTGGTGCATGGGTAGGGGCTGGCTGGTTTGCCCTAAAACATGTCCTGGATCAGGGTGGGGTTCCCGCTGAGGTGCCTGGCCATCCTGGATGAGGGGCAGATGGCCGTGTTCAGGCTGGACACAGTCACTTCAAGGTGGGAGGTCTTGCTGAGGTCCCTGGCCAGTCAATTAAAGAAAAATACCACATGTCCTCACTCATCTATGGATAATAATAACCATTATAAACTGGTGAACAAAAATAGATACAGAGGCAGAGCAGCATCAAACAGACTGTCAAATTACAGCAACAAGGACAGGGAGGGTTGGTGGAGGCGTCACAGATCAGCCAAGGGACTTTTAAGCATGCATTTAAGCATAACTAATGGACACAGAACACTTGGGGGGTAGGGGAGGCGGGGGGAAAGGCAGGGGAAAAAAGAGATATATGTACCAATCTTTGTAAAACTGTATGTAATAAAAAAAATAAAAAAGCAATTTATACAAAAACAAACAAACAAACAAAAAAAACACACACAACTCTTCCCTGACAGGTTTGGCTCAGTGGATGGAGCATCGGCCTGTGGACTGGGGGGTCCTGGGTTCAATTCCAGTCAAGGGCATGTATCTTGGTTGTGGGCACACCGCAGGAGGCAGCTGACTGATGTTTCTCTCTCATCAATGTTTCTGGCTCTCTATTCCTCTCCCTTCCTTTCGGTAAAAAAATCAATAAAATATATTTTAAAAAAATAAATAATAAATTTCAGATATTTCTACAATACTGACATGTTAGGGTGTAAAATAGAAAAGAGACAAAATAAAAGTTGTCATTTAATTATTTTTCCTAATTATTTTAAAACATAATGGTGCACTTTACCATTTGTTTGGTTCCTATGTATTTGATCCAATGTTAATACATGATTTTTTTGTGTGTTGTCAGGTTAATTTATTGCATAAATGTGTTCTTGTATTGCTTTGAACCAGGTCTCAGGGACATCCTGCAAACAGCATAACCAGGAGATTCTGTCTTTACATATGTTTAAAAAGTTATCAGAGAAATCCTATATAATAAAAAGTTAACATGCAAATTGACTGAACAGCCAGTCACTATGACATGCACTGACCACCAGGGGGCAGTCGCTCAGCACAGGAGCTGCCCCCTGGTGATCAGTGCGCTCCCACAGGGGCAGCAGTGCTCAGCCAGAAACCCAGCTCACGGCTGGTGAGTGCAGGGGAGGTGGCGGAGCCTCTCCCGCCTCTGAAGCAGCGCTAAGGATGTCTGACTGTGAGAGGACGCAGGCCAGGCTGAGGGAACCCTCTCCTCCTCCAGTGCATGAATCTCATGCACCAGGCCTCTAGTGTTTATATATAAAGGATGATTGCTTTAAAACAAAATTTGCTATTGCAATTCAATCTGGTCAGATTATTTATATGGGTTTTGGAATATAAGTGATAAAAATGAAGACTTTAGATGAACACGTTTTGCCTCGCTCAAAGTATGTACAGAAATCTGATGCAGTGTCTGAAGGAAGCTCCTCAGGAATCTGTATTTCAGAAAACCCCTAAGTTAGTCATTTATTATTGTTGAAGTTTGGGGAGTATTTTGAACACTTTCCACAAAGACATTACTTGAATTTTAGCACTATAAGTTATACTTATTATTGTCCTCATCATTTTCCAAGGCAGTGAAATAAATTTAATACAGAAACTTAATAAAATGTGCAAAAGATTAAAATGACTTAACAGTTGGTACTTTTCATAATCTATGCTCTGAAATTTAATGATGGATTCTTGCTGAGTTTTTATGTTCTCAATATATACTTAGCTAAAACATTGGCCTCTTAGTAATTCCTTCAGATTGACATAAATACAAGAAAAAAACGGGAAAATATTTTTACAGTTTATGAACAACAAAGGCAGAAACAACACACAATTTCCAAGAGTTTCTATGAACTCCAATATAGCCAATTTCATTAGTATGTTCCCTTGGAAACTTATTGTATATTAAGGATTATTTGGTAGCACAGAATGATGGCCTATAATTTTGCATAGAGAGGATATATTGAATCACGTTCTTTTCAGGAAAGAAAATGTGTGAGTAATGTCCTTTCAGATAACAAAGGGTTGGGCAATGTCAATGTAGAAGTTATTTTATTCATATCAAATTGATGCCAATGGTAAAATATAATCCAGACACCAATGCTCCTGCAAATTGCCTAATAAAAGCATTGTTATGCTGCTCTAGCTGGTTTGGCTCAGTGGATAGAGTGTCAGCCTGAAAATCATATTGGATGAATTCAAACTCTTTCTCAATATGACTATTTCAGTAGCTCTTCTGTTTTGTTTTTACTTGAAATTGCCCTTTGTTGAATTATTATGATACTACTAGAGGCCTGGTGTACAACATTTGTGCCCTGGGTAGAGGGTGTCCCTCAGCCCTGCCTGCACCCTCTTGCAGTCCAGGACCCCTTAGGGGATGTTTACCTCCCAGCCAGGAGTTCAGCATCCTTAGTGCTGCATGGAGGTGGGAGAGGCTCCTACCACAGCTGCTGCACTTGCCAACCCTGAGTCTGGCTTCTGGCTGAGCAGCACTCTCCTGTGGGAGTGCACTGACCACCAGAGGGCATCTCCTGCATTGAGTGTCTGTGCCCTGGTGGTCAGCACACATCATAGCGACTGGCTGTTCCACTGTTTGGTCGATTTGCATATTAGGGTTTTATTATATAGGACATTTAGGTATGGCTAATTTATGCTTTGAATTCTGTGCCCACTTATGTTTCTGATTGCATAAGTTGTAAAATACATTAAGTCCCCAGATTACCTCAGGGATCCATTCCTAGGGCATGACATAATGCGATCTTAGCTGTAAGTCAAAAACCACCTACATAAGCACCTACGTCCCTCACATGGAGCACATGCACAGCAGTAATGAAGTGAAACAGTAAAAAAAAAAAATTAAAGAAAGATAACAATTCCTGACCTTTACTTGTGGTAAATAAATAATAAAAAACGTAAAGCACATATGTACATATACCAAAATGATGGAACTTTTTTTTTATATAAATAAACGGGAGATGGCAACATAACCATGAAATGATATACATTGAGTACAACGTAACCCGAGGACTGACTATACTATTAATGTTTTTATTGATGATGACTAAAGAGTAAAATGGATTCTCATTGATAACTCATCTGTTATACAATTTTAATCATTAGAAAATTTAAATATATGGTGTCCCAAAAATATATACACACACTTTGAATAATTATAAAGACAGTGTTTATTACAATACATTTCATTTTCAAAATTGAGCTATCAGTTGTTAAAGTATATATACTTTTTGGGGAACACTTTGTATGTGTGGACTAAAGTTTTGTTCTTAATTTGAGGAAATTGAAAAATAAAAGTGTCTATTATGCTTCTTTTTTTATTTACAACATTATATACAGACTATTCTTAATCTACATTTTAAAAAGGTAATATACATCCACAGTATTTGAAGTAGCTATCTTAATTATCCCCACTGACATCCAGTATTGAACATCTTGTCTAACATATAACAATATTCTTCTTTGTAATTTTATCTGAATCTATGAAATAAATATAAAAATACTTCAATATATACTGTGGTTTCTCAAGACTCAGATGCAAATAGGTTCAGATCTACATTTATTAAAATATTTGTGTTTTTAAAGTTTCCTCCATAACTTATTGTAAAGGGAATGCTATTAACTCCAAGATTCTGAACTTTTTGGGATACAAAATGCATAGCTGCAAGGTCAAAGTAGGCTATCTTAATACAGAGAAAGAAGCCCATTCTCCCCATGTCTGCTTCAGATCATA
>PVJC01044868.1:0-13921 GCA_004026665.1 Murina feae | reverse complement strand
TCCCCCTGCCCCCCTCCCCCATTCACTTGGCTCACTTCTCACCTCCTTCAGGTCTTTACTCAAATCACACCTTTTCACTGATGCCTTCTCTAGTCATCCATCCACATAGTGACACCCCCCTCACTTCGTGCTTTTTCTCTGCATCATGTGTCACCACCAGACAGACTGTACATGTTACTTACTGTGTGTTTATTTCAGCCTCCCCCTGTCCCCACCAGAATGCTTTATGAAAGCAGGAACTGCCCGTTTCATTCACTCACGTGCCAGGCCCACAGGAGCCACTCCACAAACTTGAGCAATTTGAAATGGGAACCCTTAGTGTGCGTAGGCCCCCCTTACACACTGCAGGATGGCTCAGCGAGGCAGGTGTCACTCCAGGTCTCGAGGTGTGGACGAGCTGGTATGCTTGAAGGATGGCAGAGAGCGATGCGGCTGGGGCATAGGAGGGAGGGAGTGTTGAGGAGATGAGTCCTGAGAAGTGGGAGGGATCCTGGCCATAGCAAAGTCAGGAGTTTATTTTTTTCAATAATAGCAAAAATAATTTTTTTGAGTGCCCACCTATGCCAAGCAGAGTTCTATGCACCAGGGATGCAGCTGGGGGAAGTCCAACAAAACCCCTTTCTCTGAGTTTCCAGGTAATGAGTACCTGGAGGTTGGGAGGGTGCTACGAAGAAAGTCAGATAGAAAACGATGGGTGTTGGTGCATCTAGACATTAACTCAGGGAAGGCCTCTCTGAGGAGCATCCTCAGGGGAGCTGACAATGCAGAGGCCCCAGGGTCAAAGTGAGTTTGGGATGAAAAGAGACCAAAATGGCTGGAGGTGAGGGAGGGAGGAAGGGGAAAGTAGGCAAGTTAGGAGCAAGACTGTCAGGTCTCAGGCTTTAGTGAAGTTGGGGTTTCATTCTGTGTGAGAAGTCACTGAGTTTAAAGTGAGACGAGACGGGCACCCACCCATTAGTTACCCCACCGCTTTCAGGCTTAGGTGCAATGCCCCTCTCAGGGTGAGAATCTGGCTTTTAAGTCAGAAAGCACAGGCAAAATTCCCCTTTTCCTTGCCTGTGGACTATGCCATTGTGGTTCCCCCTTGCAACCCTTCCAGAAAAGTCCCTAAAGTTGTGTAAACTCACTTGCTGGACGTCAAGACTTTGTGGAGGCATAGCCAGTGCAGAAGCAATGTTATCACATTGTATCTCCCTGATCTCTTTTCCCCTCACTCACCAGCCTGGGCTTGTACCTCCCAAACAGTCCTTAGAGCCGTAACTTTAGCCTGGGCTGTGCTTCCTTGCCAACAGTATTTTTCCTCCTCTGGGCCTCAGCAGCACATTTCAAACAATGAAAGGGTTGATTTTTAAGTGCCAGAAAATTTGTGTGTGTGTGTGTGTATATATATATAGTTTTATTATTGATTTCATAGAGGGAGAGGGAGAGAAACATCAATGAGACAACCATTGATCGGTTGCCTCCTGCATGCCCCACACTGGGGATCAAGCCTGCAACCCAGGGTATGTGTCCTGACGAGGAATTGAACCATGATCTGCTGGTTCATAGGTTGATGCTCAACCACTGAGCCACACTGGCCAGGCTTTCTTTTTTTAATCCTCACCCAAGGAATGAGGATATTTTTCCCATTGATTTTAGAGTAGGGAGGGAAAAACATGTGACATGGGGGGCAGGGTTCGGACCTGCAACCCAGGTATGTGCCCTTGACTGGGAATCAAACCCATAATCCTCCAGTGTGCAGGCTGACGCTCTAACTACGGAGCAAGCTGGCCAGGGCAAGCCTTATCTTTTGACATATAATTCATGTGACTCAGTTTCTCCCTCTTGTGTCTACCCATGTGGCTGGGGAGTCTAAATCTACAAAGAAGCTAGTGAAGAACCAGGCTCTGGAGGTGTATGGGGCTTGAGTCCTAGCTACCTGCTCTCACTAGCTGTGTGACCCTGAACAAGTGACTTGGCCTCTCTGAACCTCAGCTTCCTCCTATAGTCAACGTGATTATAGTATCTACTTCTACATAACTGTGATGAGTTAATGACTCAATTCAAATAAAGAGGGTGGAACAATGCTCTAACAAGCACTCAATAAATGTTACATTTAATGGTATACCTGCTCCAACTTTGACAGGGAGGGAAGGGGTACAGGTGTCTAGGAACTTACCAGGTACCTCCCGTGGACCCACTGTTTACAAACTTGAAGCAATACCATCCCTTCCAAAATACTTTTATTAAAAAATAATAATAATAATTACAATTAAAACCTACCCCCTACCCCACCGCCAAACCACCACAAAACCCGCCTTTCTTTTAAATAACGCGGCACGGAGCAGTTTGGTTTCCACCTATTGCACGCGGTCCGGCCTGGTTCTACATCAGGAGGCTGCTGGGACTGGGGTCCAGCCGAGGAGGTGGGGTTTAGCCTTGGGGGAGGAGGCCAGCCCCTCCTACTCTTTCCAGGTACAAGAGGCAGAGTCTCTGTCACTCTTTGACAGGCCCGGCTTATCTTCCCTGAGGCCCCAGTGGTCACAGAAGGAGTAAGAACTGGAGGAGAAGGCAGAAGAAATGTGGCAGTGGGAAACCAGACTCTTAGAAACAGAGTCTCATTAAGGCATTTGGAACAGATAAATTAATTCAGGAAGACCCACCTTCACAGAAGGCTTTGGTAACCATACGCACACATACACGCGAGCTCAATACAGTTTATGGAACCCTGATGTGGGAGGAAAGGAGGCCAGCCACTGCTTAAAGCCTCCACCAACAGACAGACACACACACACACACACACACACACACACAGTTGCACCCAGGGACCCAGTCCACTGAGGCTGAGATGTGGAGGGAGCACCCTTCGATCATCCAAGTTTTAGGATCCCAGAATGATTTCCATGATGTGATCTAGTTCATTCCACTCCCAGGACCCTGGGGTACAGAAGAAGTTGTGAGGAGGCTCTGGTGGGGCCAGTGCAGCAGGCTCCTTCTCCACAGTGGATGTGTCAATGTCCAGAAAAAAGTCATCCAGACCTGAGTCCCCCAGGTACCGAGAGCTCAGCGCTTCTAAGAAGACTGGATCGGGCTGGGGCAGCTCTTCGTTCTGGGGACCTGGGGGAGCCACTGGATTCGGAGGGGTGTCGGCCTCGTCCATGGAAGTCTCCAGCTCCCTGAGAATAGAGCCTATGGTGGTTGACAAGGAGAAGTCCTCTTCACCCAGGAAAAGGGGCTCAGGCGGTGAGGCAGGTGCTGGAGCCAGACACAGCGCGGCCTGAAGCTGCTGCAGGGTGTTATGGATGAGGACGTGCCTCCGGAGGCTGGGCGCGCGGGGGCCCAGGCTTCGCTGAACTTTGTCGAGGGAAATTCGGAGCAGGGCTTGCTGGTAGCTTCGAAGGCCTGCGGGACCCCAGTCCCACTTCTCATCCTCCTCCTCTTCCTCCACGTCGGAGCGTTTCCTCTTCAAGCCTCCTACCATGGTTCCCTGTGGAAAGAAGGGAGGGGCAAGTCAGACACAGTAGGGCTGGTAGTGCAAATCCTGAATCTCCCGCATGGTTGTTGACTTTTAATGATCTGAACTTCAGTTTTTGCATCTACAAAATGGAGATGGTAGGACTCCCATTGTGTATGTGACTAAGAAAAATAAAGACCTGGACATAGCTGGGTTTGAATCCCACTTACGTGCCTGGGTCGCCCAGAATATGGAGTTTTCCTTCTTGAAATGTAATTTCCTCATTTGCAAGATGAGTATCCTAACTCAAGTCCCTTTTGAGCCTTAAAGTATTCATTAAAGAAAAACTACCGATTGATTTTAGAGAGGAAGAGGGAGAGGGAAAGAGAAACATTGGTTTCTTGTTCCATTTATTTAAGCGTTCAGACCTTCAATCCAACCTTGGTGTATGGGGGTGGCGCTCTAACCCACTGAGCAACCCGGTCAGGGCTTCTACAACACTCATTTCTTCAAATGTGACACATACAGGGCAGGCGTGGAACGCAGAGACCCAGACCGGGGCAGGGAACCCTCGGTTTGGCTTCTGCCTTTCACACTGCTCACCTGTGTGATTTTGGGAAGTGACGCGACATTACCTCTCTGGGCATCAGTTTCCTCACCCATGAAATGGGGATTTGCAAATATCCTCACCACATCGTCAAGGAGACCCCACGTGTGATATGCACAGGACCCACCACACAGGAAATGCTTATTGAACAACAGTTGCCATTTATTAATTCAATAATTTTACTTATCGAATTCACTATATTCACGCCACCGGGAGCCCTGTTTGGGCACCTCACCCTGTGTGTCCAGACTCCTTCCGGAGTGCATTTCTGTCCCGCTGTTTCCCTAACTGCCTGAGCGCGCTCCCCACGGGCGAGAAGGGCCTTCCTCATTCCCTCCGCCCGCGCCCTGCGCTTCCCCCTCCGTGAGGCCCCGTAGAACAACTCGCTAGAACTCGATCCACGCCAAGCCCCACCCCTCCCGGCCTATCCAATCAGACCTCGGCCCTGTGCAGGCCCCGCCCCCTTCACGGAGCTCCTTCAGCAGCCAGCCACGCCCCAACGTGGTCCCAGGGCTTCTGGGAAATGTGGGCCAATAGCCGCCAGGTACACACGTACACTGGCGTGCGCTGCGATCCCCAGGGAGCTCCGCACGCCACAGGAAGATCCTCCCCCACCTCCCCGGGGCATGCGCACAGACGCCCGGGGCGAGTGGGGGAAGGGAACCCGGACGTGCAGCTGCCTGGCGCCTGCAGGGCCCCGCCCTCCGCTCCTTCCAGGGCTGCGGGTCAGAGCTCCGCGCCCGGAACACCCTTCCCCCCACCCAGACGGCAGCTCTAACGTTGCTTTCTCCCGATCTTTCGGACCCCAGAAGGCCCTGGAGCCTCCCCGCAAACTGCTTTCGTGTCCAGGGACCCAGGCGCCAACACATCGTTCAAAAACTACAAATGCTCTCCCATCCGCTCCGTTTGGGACATCCGGTCTCTCAATTTTGAGACCTTTCGCCTATTCTCCTGTCTTTCAAACAAGCTCTCGACTTCACCTCCAAACCCCCTCACCGCCCGGCTCCAGGACCTGAACACAGAACTCTCCCCAGCACCCTCTCGCCGCCACTGCGTCTGGGAAACCGAGACTGCGTGCGCACCCTGGCTCTCTCGCTTCTCCGAATGCCCGGGACCCCGGCCCCACCCCCTCCCACCTTCTCCAGAGCCTCGAATTCAACCCGTCGGGGAGCCCGGAGCTGTCCCAACCTCCAGATTCCCTGCCCCAAAAGTTCCTTCCCCGGTTCTCTCGCTTCTCCAAACACCGCAGGTCCCAACTTCAAACTCCCTCCACCTGAAGATCCTGCCCCAGCAACTTCGCCTCCATCCCAGATTTCGAATTCAGTCTCCGACCCCCAAACCCTATCAGTCACTCTGCGCTCCCCACTCCCACCCGGAGTCCGCCTCCGCAGCTCTCGGGGTGCGCCGCCGCCTCCCCGAACCCAGGGCAGGTCTCCGGCCGGGCCGCGCCCCTCACCTCGGCTGCCAGGCTCGCTCCCGGCACACCCGCGGCTTTGCGACCCTCCAGCGGTGGGCAGGGGCCTCGCTCGCCTCCCGGGGGCCTCTCGCTCCGGCCTCGGGCTCGCCCAGCTCCGCCCCGAGCCGCGCCGCGATTGGCTGGGATCCCGCCCGCCGCGGGGCGCGCCTGGCCGGGCGGAGCCGACCCTGTCACCGGGAGACGGACGGCCCGCCCGCCCTCCCCGGCGCCCGAGACCTTTTAAAGGATTCCGGCTCCTCGGGGGCGGAGGGCGGCGGGGACTCGGAACCGCTGCCTTCAGCTCCGCCGCTGTCCTCGCTCGCACGTCGTCGGCACCGCTCGCTGAAACCCTCCTTCCAGGCCGAGCCGGTGCAGAGCGAGACCGGCCGCCGCGCCGCCTCGCTCCGCCTCCGGGAGGGCGGGGCGGAGCCGCTAGCCGAGGCCGCGAGCCGGAGCCCGAGGCCGGGCGCTGCGGGAGGATGCTGCCGCGGAAGGATGCCGCCGCCGAAGGCCAGCCAATCGTTTCGCGCTGGGGACGTCGCCCGGGCGATCGCAGCCCCCCTTTCGCGTCCCCTGTCCTCCGGCCCCGCTCAGCACTTCACGTCTCCACCCCTTAACCTTCGGGACCCTGCAGCGGGTCTCCGGGCGGCCCGTCCGTCCCGCCTCTCCCCGGAGGGCACCTGCGCTGCTGGAGACGGGCTCGCGGCTCCCCGCGACCCTGGGTACAGAGTCAAACCGCTCGCTTTTGCCACAAAGCCCTTCACAGTCTGGCCCGAGGCAGTCCTTGCTCCCTACCATCTGGCCACACCAGTTCGCTCTCGAATTGGCTTCCGGTGCCCTCCACCACCATGGACAGGGAGCTTTCTTTAGTCTGTTTCTTTCTCTCCTCTATCCCCAGCGCCTACAGCAATGCCCCCCGCATAGCAAGTACTCAAAAGGGAGAATTAGAGGGGGTCAAATATATGGTAAGGGATGGGAGCTAGACTTTTGATGATGAGCACACCATACAGTATACAGATATAGAATTGTAATGTTGTACACCTGAAATTTACATAATGAAATAACCAGTTACCTCAATAAAAATTAACTTTAAAAAAGATTTCTGGATGCCTTAACTGCTTTGGCTCGTGGATAGAGTGTCGGCCTGTGGACTGAAAGGTCCCGGGTTCGATTCTGGTCAAGGGCATGTACCTTGGTTGCGGGCACATCCCCAGCAGGTGTGCAGGAGGCAGCTGATCGATGTTTCTAACTCTCTATCCCTCTCCCTTCCTCTCTGTAAAAAATCAATAAAATTAAAAAAAAAAGATTTCTGGATAAATCCATACATAAATTTAAGAACATTTTGTAATACTTTCAACAATAAAGATAAATTTTAAAAAAGAATTGAAAAGAAAAAGGCTTCTGGACCTTTCAACTTGTTTCTCATTTTGAAAATAGACCTTAAACTCCCAGGCTGCCTCTCATCAGAAATCATCAGAAGTCAAAGATTTCCTCTTCTTGAAGCCCTCCCTGACGCTTCAGGGTGGGTGGTTCTCACGGTATCCTGTTTTCCCCGCTGAAACCCTCATCCTTTCCCTGGGCTGTCTGTCACCGTCCTGGGCTGTCACCATCTGGACTGTGGCCTCCCTGAGGATAGGTACCAAGGTTATCTCCATCACCAACTGCATGGGCACAAGCAGGCATCCAGTAAAAGTTTGTCAAATGCCCAGACAATGTGGCAGAATGAAGTAGAGGGCAGGAATGCGGAGTGCCAGTGCCCAGAAAGTTTGAGCCAAGTAGTGCACCCCTTCCTCCGCCCCCCTACTTCCCCCACCCCCGACATTTTCATCAAGAGGAGGGGAAGTAGTTTTCTCCAGGCTACCCCAGACCAGTTCTCTCTGGTTGGAATTTGACAACCAAGTCATCCTGCTGTTTGTGGACACAGAGTAAGACTGGAATGGATTTTGTGAGTGGTGGAGGTGGGGGTGAGGTGTTGCGTGGGAGCTGGGAAGAGGCTGGAGGTAGGAAGAGCAGCTCTCGCTCGGGCCTGGGAAAGGTGTCTCTGGGGAACAAAGGCAGGGACAGTAGATTCCATGGGGACATGATTAAGAAGGGACAATTCTTCCCACTCCCACCTCCCAAACCTGTCCCTCCTCGAGGATCCTCATGTCAGGGTGGCCCCATTGTAACCTGGTCCCCAGGGTACAGCCCCGTTTCCTCCAGGTTGCCACCTTTCCCTCCCTCATGGCCGGTCCACTCAGGCTCTGCCCACTCTCTTCCCCTCAAGGTTTCTGCCTGGTCCCCCTGGGCTCCCAGCTTCCACTCTTGTCCGCCTCCCACCCACCTTCACACAGTAGCCAAGGGAAGCTTTATAAAACCCAAACTTGACTGTTCCCCCTCCCTATTTCTCCCGTTCCAGTCCTTGCATAAAACCTCAGGACATAGCTTAAACATTTTACAATGACTCTGTACAATTTAGCATCCATGGAACAGGCTGTTGGGCTGACCGCTCCTCACCGCTGAGAGAAATATTAACTGTAGTTCTTCAGCCTCCTTCCCTTTGCTCATGTGGTTCCTTCTGCCCAGAAACGGTCACGCCTTAGCACCTTCTCCTGGCTCATCCTTACCAAACAGGGTTTCAGATAGGACCTTCCCTCTTCAACTGAGCCTTATGTGCTCCCCAAGTTAGGTCACCTGTCCCCTCTGGGCTCCCACAGCCCACTGTGCTTCCTCCATCAGAGCGGTGGCCACTGTGGACTGTCACTTCAGGCTGTGAGATATGTGAAGGCAAAGCTCACAGCTATCTTGGTCACCACCGGGTCCTCACAGTCCCCACTAGGTCCCCAACACGGGGCCGGGTGCAGAACAGTAAACTGCAACTGAGGAAATGAAGGAATACCCAGAGAATCTTACACTTAAGGCAGAGAGAGACACTGAGATTCCCAAAGCCAGAGTTGGAACTTCTTAGGTAAATTGAAGCTCTTGGCTCAAGCTTTATTGCTCCCTTCCTTTGTTCACATTCTCTGAGATGCTGTCCTCTTGGACAGGGACAGAGCCCTAGTCGTACTGGTGGGAAGGGTAGGTTCTGTGCCCATCATACTCATTGGTAGTGAGGCAGCGCAGCATGAAGTGGCCTAGGTCATGTTTGGAGATGACCCTTGAGGGCCCTCGTCCATCCAGGGTCACTGTGTAGGCCCCAGTCAGTGGCTGGTCTCCTGCTAAATAAAGATAGAGGGGCGATTAAAGATGTTCTTTCCTGGTTCCCCAACATGTGATCACTACAATAATGGCCCCAGGGGGCCTACAGTGTGCCCAGCCATCATGGTATTAAGAGCCATGTTATGTGAAACCCTTCTCACGCACAGAGCACTAATCTATACCCTTTATTTAACTAATCTGACAAATTCTGATGACCTACTATGTGTCAGGTGCTGGGTACCCAGCAAGAGACAAAATAGAAATTCCTGTTGTCAGCATGTAACACTTGCTAGGTAAAGACAACTAATAAGAAAGTACAATACACAGTATGCTAGATAGGGAGAAGTAAAGCAGCGAATGGGCTAGGAACTATTTATTAATTCTGTTTTATAAATGGGGACATTGAATCTTGGAGAGAGAAAGTCACTTTCAAATGGCAAAGTCTAGATTTGCCCTGGGTATCTCCATCTGGATGCTTTCCTATCTCTGGACCCCTCTGGAAGGACTGAGTGACAGGTCCCAGGCGTGGGACTATATTTTATAGGCAGTGGAAGAACACATTTTTCTGACTTTGTGAATATGGAGTCAGTGTCCTGATACCAGGGGTACAACTAGGTCTTTCTTAGACAGTGGAGACAGCAGACAAGCATGACCTGGCAATTACAGGGCATCTAGTGGCTGCATTATAATAATTAAAAAAAAAACACCCGCCAGTGACCAACTTAATTCTGGGATCAAAGGCAGCATACAATACAGGGACAACCTGGAATCGTGTGCACTAAGGAACACACACCCTTACCCTCATGGCATTCCTACCAAAAATGTTTAATTTGCATCTGTGAGAACATAACCAGAAATCCAGAACATGAGGCATTTAAAAAGACACCAGGCCTGGTTCATGTTACAAGAAACATAAAAAGAAAAAAAAAGATACGAAGGACTGTTTCACATTTAAGATAACATAGCAACTAATCACAATGAGTGAGCCTCAATTGGACCCTGATTTTGGGGGGAGGGAGGATATTAGAAGATATTTTTTGACAACTGGGGAAATTTGAATATGACATAGATACTAAACGGTATGATAGAGTTCATGCTAATTTTCTTGGTTCAATAATGGTCCGTTGGCTTATACACAAATATTTTTCTTCTTGGGAGATGTCAACTGAGGTTCTAGGAGTGAAGTATGACAATGTCTGCAACTTACTCTTAAATGGTTCAGTCAAAATAGTATTATGTGTGTATGTGTGTGTAACATTAGATACATGTGTAGATAAAAGATAGCCAGTTAGATATAGGAAAATAGGGCAAAATGCAAATGAGGCAAAATGTTAAAAGCTGAACCTAAATAAAGAATTTTAGTATTCAGAAACATTTAATTCCTTCAACTTTTCTGGAGGTTTCAAAGTTTTACATGCACACATACAAAAAACTCTGAAAAGTACTCTGTTAAAATAACTTTTAGGCATGACCTCTCTGGGTACTTACTTCAAACCTAGCAGGTCAAGAAAGTAGTATGAGCCCTGTCTACAGATGAGGAATCTGAGACTCAGAGGCCAAGGGCTGGAGTTTTCACCCAGCTTCTCCATTAGGCAGCTTCTCCACTGATTCAAAGCTCAGGACCTTGGTATCTATAGGGTCCTGATACAATCCCTTAATTGAATCTAAACACCGAACCTTATTTAATCCTCTAGGGCAGTGGTTCTCAACCTTCCTGATGCCGCGACCCTTAAATACAGTTCCTCATGTTGTGGTGACCCCCAACCATAAAATTATTTTCGTTGCTACTTCATAACTGTAATTTTGCTACTGTTATGAATTGTAATGTAAATATCTGATATGCAGTATGTATTTTCATTGTTACAAATTGAACGTAATTAAAGCTTAGTGATTAATCACAAAAACAATATGTAATTATATATGTGTTTTCCGATGGTCTTAGGCAACCCCTCTGGAAGGGTCGTTCGACCCCCAAAGGGATCGCAACCCACAGGTTGAGAACCGCTGCTCTAGGGTATGTCATCCCTCACTCCTGTCAGGGCCCCAGAAGGCAGAGGGTGAAGCCGAACTATTCCTTCAGGTGAGGCCTTTGGGTCTCTTCATGGCTGTCCCTTACCCCAGTCCTCTCTCCCTCAATGCATGAACCACCTCCTCAGAGAGCCTATGCTTCCTAAACGGCAACCATTACGGCTCCTGTCACTGTGTTTGCTTCTTCACTCACTGTAGCACTGCCCGCCAGTTACACACAGCTCTTACGCGGCCTGTGAGTCGTGGGGGCATTCTGAGCCTAAAGCAACTGGAAGGCAGCCGTGATCCACTGCGGGTTTTATCTCCCCCGCTAGAAAAGGAAGCCTCATGAGAGCAGAGGCTCTTTTGCCAGTGCTCTTAATGGTGGCCAGGGCCACAGTTTAAGAGGTATCTGTTGAATGAATGGCTCTCTCCCTGTGTAGGGGGAAAGAGGGCACAGGTGGAGTGTACTGGTTCCCTCCACAACACCATCATGAGAGGAGGTTCCCCTGCATTAGTTCACCCAACAAATATTTACTGAGCATCTACTATATGCCAGGTCCTGATCTAGGCACTAGGAACACAGCTGTGAGCTAACCAAGACAAGACCCATTCCTCCAAACAGTGGACACCCAAGTGAGGGAGACACACAATAAATAAAAAATGATGACATGTAGTAAGCATAAGCCCCCTTCCTTTGAGTCTGGGCCTGCCCTAAGTACTTGCTTCTAATGAACAGAATGTAGAGGAAGCAGCAGGGAGATCTGTCTGTAGGGGAGGCTACGTACTGGTTGTTGCAACCACCAGTGTGTCTGGGAGGAAGCTTTCCAGCAACTGAGCAACCTCAGGTGCGAGCCTCCCTGAGCCTCGTCAGCTCTGCGTACGGAGTCATAATAAATGAGAACGGTTTGTTCAACAGAAATAACTTAAAAATGTGTGAGAACAGAGAATAAAACAAGCAGGAAAGAGGATGGAAAGTGTGGAGGGGAAAGTTTGCAGTGTTAGGCGAGCCAGGCAAGGCCTTGTGGATGTCCCCAGAGGACAGGAGGGGGCAGGCGGGTGGCGACATTGCTGCTGGGTGCTGGTTCCACTCACCTATGTGGGGCGGCATCACGGCCACGTACTTCAGACCCGAATCCTGCAGCACCTTGTGCATCCGGATGTGGTCATCGGTCACATCCTGTAGTCGTGGGGGCACCTTGGCTGGGTCCCATAGCAGGAAGGCTGGGAGGACACAGGGTAGGGTCAGCTATGGCAGGACAACCTGGCCAGGCCCTCAGCCTGCCAGTGTTGTGTCAGGACAAAACCCCGCAGGGCCTCAGTGCTGCCTTCCAGTTTCTTCAGGCTCAAAATGTCTGTCAGAGGCCACATAAGAGCTGACTGCTTCCCACCCCACCTGCTTCTGTCTGCTGTCCTCCCTGCCTCTGCCCTCACAACCTGCTCCCTGAATGCAGCCAGAAGGGGCCTGTGAACAGCCAGAGGGGCTGGAGCCCATCCATGGCTCCATCTCACTCAGGGTAAACGCAAATCCCCATCAGGGCTCACAAGGCCCCATCAGCCCTCTGACCTCACCACTCTCCCCTTCACTAGCTCTGCTAAAGCCACACTCTGGCCTCAAAGCCTTCACAACCGGGCTGATCCCTCCGCCCAGAGTCCCGCTATCTTACATGAAGCCCTCCCTCATGTCACTTCCCTTGCTGGGAAGCACTGGGGTGAGGAAACAGGTGAGGAAAGTGGCTGGTGGAGACAAGACAGCCAGGTCTCACACGCCAGCTCTGCGGCCACAGGCTGTGTGAACTTGGGTAAGCCATGGGCCGCCACTCCCTTAGCTACAAGGAGACAACCTCTACTTACTGAGCACCTGCTATGTGCCACCACGAGCGCACTCAAAATAGTTTTGTGAGGATGAAGTGGCCTTCATCTCTAAGGCACTCACATGGTGCCCAGCACACAATAAGTGCTCGATAAAGGCTACCTGTTAGCTTTAACTGCTCCTGTTACATACCCTGCAACCTTGTTTGGATTATTTGGGGCAACTGTTTTTTTAAATGTCCATCTCCCCATAAGTGGAGAGCTCTGTGAAGGTAGAAATGTGGTCTGTGTATCCACAGCTGTGTCACTTCCCCTAGAACCCTCAACCTCATCTCAGGCTGTGTTAGGTGCCTCCTCTGGGCTCCCCACTATCCTGGCCTGACCTCTGCCTGGGCCCTCATCTGCCTTGGCTGCCTCCCCCCAGTCGCGACCCTGACAATTGTGGCCTGTCACTGTTGGATGATCCCTTTGTTTACCACTTCCCTGTCATCTGTGAGATCCATGAGTTTAAGGGCCAGGGCTGTTTTAGTCACCACTATGTCCCTGACATCTCCCAGCAAGGTTCAGGCACACAACTGGTGGTCAATAAATGCATAGTAACTTGGGATGGCTCCAATGCCACCTTGCAAAGGCCTTTGGGCTGCCAATTACCCTCCCCCCCACCCTTCAGCCTCATCCCTGTGACCCCACCACCCACCCGAGGTGCAGGCCACGACCTTGTCCACACCATGGGCCTTCATGGCTGCCACAATGTTCTGGGCACCCTCGGACATCACTGTGGTAGGACCTTAGAGGGGACAGAGAGTGGCTGTCACTGGTGGGTGGCGGCGGTGGTGGGGGTGGCAGAGGTGGGGCAGGGGGTGGGGGTGGTGCTGGGGGCCGAGGTGCAGGTGGGGGCCGTGGGCAGAGGGGGGGCCGAGTACTGAGGTCATTGCCGGTGCCCAACAGCACGATGACAGCGTCCTGCCCGGCCACAGTCTTGTCCACGTCGGCTGCCTGTCGAACATCGCCCACCACCACATGGGCGGGCTGGGGCCCCTCCGAGGGCAGCCTGGAGGAGTCCCGCACCAGCACTGTCACCTCATAGCCTGTGGGCAAAGAAGGCAGAGAGGCAGGTCAGTAGGCTCTTGGGCTGCACCCTGGGTTCCTGGAGGATACCATGAACCCTCCAATACATCCTTTTGGTTCCCTGTTCTGAGGCAGGGGCCACCAAACATTTTTGCTGGCATACCAACAGCTGATGTTGAGTAGTTGTTAAAATTGGGCCATTCCTTCATGCCGGTTCATAAGTAACCTGCACTGATGCCTCCAAGGGCCCCCTAGACTTCTCCACCCTCTGGCAACTGAAGAGTTAATGTCTGGTATCACACTGGCATCCGTAGTCCTGGGAGACACTGAGGCACAGAGGAAGACATGAGTTGCCCAAAGG
>PVJC01044867.1:0-13932 GCA_004026665.1 Murina feae | reverse complement strand
TTTAGATAAAGGGGAATAGTTTTGAGAAACTAGGATGTCCACACATTTCCCTTGCTCATTTGTGATGCTGGAGAGAGTTCTGGGAAGTTATATTCTTTGGGAAAGCCATGTTTTCTTGGAATTGGGAGTTGAAAAAAAGTTGAGGAAATGGAAATTTAATGAGGAACAGGATTTCAGTAGGCTTAGTGGGATTGGTTGGGTAATGATGGAAGATCTAGGGCTGGGGAAGTACAGAACAGTAAGATGATAGGAATTTATTTACTTAATTATTATACACTAGAGGCCTGGTGCTCAGTCCCTTGGCCTGCTCTATGGGGATCTGGCCAAAACTGGCTCTCCGAGGTGTGCTGGATTGCAAGAGGGCGGTTCTGGGATGACACACCCTGGAGAACCGCAGCTGCCAAGTCACTGCAGCTCTGCAGCTCCTGTGTTAAGCGTCTGCCCCCTGGTGGTTAGTGCACATCATAGCTACCAGTAAGCTGGTCGAACGGTCAGTCGGTTGCTTGGGCTCTTATATATATAGATTCTAGGAGTGAGAAACCTCACTGGAAGAACTATCCTCAAATAAACCAGCCTAAGTACTAGTTGAGTTGGTGCTGGAACTAGTTGAACTTATTATGCATTAATTTTCTGGTCTGATTTCAGAGAGTAGCCTGGCAGGTTCATTTTCTGTGTAGTCTGCTCCTGCCTCATGGATTTCAGAGCTGCAGTTATGGTCCCTTCCTAGGGAGAAGCTTTTATTCTGCATGATGTGGTAGTGGGGGTGCTGATTTACCTATCTCTGTTGGGATTAGGGGAGAAGATAGGTAATGTTCCTTGGCAGGCTCCTTGTAGGGGCTTTGTAGAGGTGGAATCTATCTGTGTGAAGTGCAGAGCTGGAGTTCTTAGTTGAAGGATCTTTGCCCTGTGTGGAGTACCAATAGTGCTAGAAATACATGCCCTCCTACCCCTGGCCCTCTTTCATAGCCACCCAGGCTAATGTCTGAGATGAATATTTCACTTTCCTTCATTTGTGGATTAATTACATGCATATGCCTAGTATTTTAGTCATTCTTGAGGGCCTACATCCTAACATTTCCAGGAAGATCTATAGTCATCTCAAAAGTGAATTTTCAGATAGTGTAGTTGAAGTAGTAGCCTAAGGTCCAATAATTGTAAATAAGTAAAATCCTGGCTTTGGTTTAGAATATTTCTGATTGTACTACTGATTAATACATTTCATTTAGAATCAAATGTAAGTTTAATTTGAGTAGATTTGTAAAAAAATTTTTTGTTGCAATAATTTTAAAGGGGATGTAATGTAAGGCAGAGGAATACATGCTCCTCCACTCCCCTGAACCTAATAGCTAGTTGTAGTTGTCTCATTGTAAATCCTTTAACTTTTATCTACATGATAACAAGGAGAGTCAGTCTAGCAATCCTTGAGCTAAAGTGTAACAGGAAGTCATTCTCAAAATTACCTTCTAAAGGAATGGTTTCTCTAAAGTCCAAATAAAATAAAGTCTACACTTTATTAATATGTTTTAAGATTTTTATTTCTTAGATCAGGGATAGGGAATGTCCAGCCCACAGACTACATAAAGCCTGTGAAATCATTTGGTCTGGCCCTGCCAAGGCGTTAGGGGTGAGTTAATTAAATACTTGACCAAATATAGCAGGCTAATTTTTAAGTTGATAATTTTATATGGCCCACGAATAATGTTATAAATATCCAAATGGCCCCTGGCAGGAAAGAGGTTTCCCACCCCTGTCTTAGATGAATAAGCATATGTAACTATTGAAATAAATATATCTGTTTTGTGTAGTTTTTCTGTAACTGACAACATATAAAGGGATCTTTCTGTAATTAATGACATTTAAAGTAATCACTAGATACAGTCACAAACAAAACCAAGACATTGAATATGGAAGAATATTCTACTAGGAGGTGATAATTGTGGCGGTCATGGTTTACAAGGACAGTGGTTTTTAAAAAATTTTTATGAAATATTTTATATGTATGGAGCAGTATAAGAACAAGATTGCGTATGATAAACTAACTGTTAATGTAATTATTTATCTCTTTGCTTTTCTGAAGTAATATGTTATAAAATCTTAACACTTCGTAATCAGGCATTTTCCCGCCAAATCGCGTGCTTCACTGTGTGGTAGCATTTGAAACACTTTCCTTTGTGCAGGGGTACATTACAAAATTTGCACATGTACCGCATTTCACTGCGTAGTTTCTGAGCGGCATACACACAACAACGAAGTAAAACATTTTTATTTTTGCCAGTTCCAACTAGAGGTTCCAATGTATGTTTTCTCATGTCCATTGACAGTCTCCCTGGTGGATCCGATTTTACTCGTTTCCCGCAAAAAATGTGTTAATTATCTCCTATCTAATAAAGAGAGAATATGCTAATTGACCCTCAAGCTGTTGCAAAGATGGCAGTGCCCACAGCCAATAAGGAGAGAATATACTAATTGACTGCCCCGCACTCAAAGATGGAAGTACCCACAGCCAATAAGGAGGGAATGTGCTAATTGACTGCTATGCCCTCAAAGATGGCGGCACCCACAGCCACAAGATGGCAGTGCCCAGTCCCCTCAGTCCTGCTGGGGTGGCAGGCATGCAGCAAGGCTGGGTCTGCCCCCAGGCCTCCACTCCCCTCAGTCCCCAGCTGCCCAGGGCAGGCCCAAGGTGCAGGCAAGCCTCAGATGCCGCTCAGGGCCGCTCGAGGCTCAGGTAACCAGGGCCGGCCAAGGCTTGCACTGCCAGCAGTGGCAGCAGCAGAGGTGTGATGGAATGTCGCTTCCCCTGGTCACCAGGTTGCCTCCTGGACTGTGAGAGGGGCAGGCCGGGCTGAGGGACCCCCCTTCCAGTGCATGAATAAATATAGTTATACACATCATTGTATAAATCTTTGAAACCCTCTTTCACATGTCCCCCCTATTTTGTGGGCAGAAATAAATGCATTAGGAGTCACAAGTAATAGGATAAGATATTATATCTGGGGAAGGTTTTATTGTTAATACATAACTTTTCACTACATATCTATTGACCATAAAGTACAAAAAACTTTAATGAGTTTTCCTTGCTTTTATTTCTTTAGTTAATTCTCTTAACTTAAATTGAAAGGGTACAGATGAGAGGAAGAGATAAAGAAAAATCATATTACAGATGAGTCTTCCTCCTTCCATTCAAATTACCATAAAGGATATATTTTAGAAGTAAGGTATCAATTGCTAGACAGCAATTTCCTTGCATATTTATTTTTATTAAATTTAACACCTCTAAGATTGGGTTGTTTAACTTCTCTGACTTTTCATGACTATTTTTTTTTAAAATTTTGTTTTATTACTTTAAGTATTACAAAGAGGGTTAAATAAGTTTCTATTTTTTCCCCTTGACCTTCCCCCGTCCCCCCTACCGCCTAGTGTCTTGTGTCCATTGATTATGCTTATATGCATGCATATAAGTCCTTCAGTTGATCGATTAACTCCCCCCCAACCCTCCCGACCCTTCCAGCTATAGTTTGACAGTCAATTCAATGGTGTTCTGCCTTTGTATCTGTTTATGTTCATCAATTTATAATGTAATGACTATTTTAATGTGTAAATTTTCCATTGTCCTCAGGATTCAAAAATTTCCTCTATGGAGCGTGGGCTCCGAGACTTGGAAGAGGAAATTCAAATGCTGAAATCTAATGGGGCTCTGAGTACTGAAGAACGGGAGGAAGAAATGAAGCAAATGGAGGTCTATCGGAGTCACTCTAAATTCATGAAAAATAAGGTAATGGTATGTGATACTGTAATTTAAAAAGGGGTTTGAAAATTGATGCTCATTCCTACATCCTTACTGATGATGTAGCACTTCATGCTGTTGATCAAACTTCAGGGAAGAATACCTCAAAAATAATTCTTTCAAGTGGAACTTACCCAGAATTAAACTCAGAATTACAGATGTTCTGTAATTATTTCAAGTTTTCACTTAAAACAAAATTACCTGTATGAGGCAAATTATGTGTTATTATAGTTTAACATTTCATGTCTGTCAGTATTGCTGAGATGATTTAGTAGGATTACATCCAGATGAGGTTTTTCTCACTATGGGAGGCATTTAGTTCTCTACCTCTTGTGAAGTATTTTAAAAGTCAAAACCCTAAGAAGCTGAACCCAGTACACTCCTGACCCCCATCCAGATATGGCTGACATAAAACCATGTTTTTTCTTCAAATATAGTTCCATAAAGAAAAGCCATTTACTCTGTTCCTTGGAGAAGATCCATTTGTGTCAGGTTTATTGTTTCTCATGTATGTTTCAGGTATATGCGAAGTAAGATAGGTATCACATGTCTGTCTATACTTATAGATTCAGTCACAATATTCCTTCCTTAGATCTAAAGCCATTTAGATTCTATAAACTAGGCACATTGGAGTAGTTTATTATAGCTGTCAATTTACAAGTTTGTTGTGGTTTAATTAAAAATTATACTTACAGTTATAAAATACCAGTGGCCCAGTGCACGGATTCATGCACATTGAAAGGAAATTAATTGGAAGAAAGATTTGTGCAGTAAATGTTTATTTTTAAACTAGAGGGCCAGTGCACAAAATTCATGTGGGGGGTGTGTGTCTCTCAGCCTGGCCTGCGTCCTATCAGTTTGGGAGCCCTTGGTGGGGGGCAGCAGGCCTAAGCCGGCAGTCCAACATCCTTACTGCTATTGCAGAGGCAGGAGAGGCTCCCACCACCGCCACTGTGCTCACCAGCTGTGAGCCCAGCTTCTGGCTGAGCGACGCTCCCCTGTGGTAGCTCCTGCACTGAGCATCTGCCCCTGGTGGTCAGTGCACATCATATCGACCGGTCATTCTGCCATTTGGTCAATTTGCATATTAGCCTTTTATTAGATAGGATAGGATTGCCAGTGCCTGTCATATGTACTGGCTAGTTGGTTGCGTTCAATTGGCACCAGTGAGAGCTTTATATGTATGATGCATGTGTGAGTCAACGTTGTGCATCATATGTACCAGCTGGTTGGTCAGAAGGTTGGATGGATGTATGGTTGGTCACTTAGACTTTTATATATATAGATTACTTAGGAAATAAATATCCCCCTTCCTCCTGCCATATCCCAATTATATTATTCCCCAATTTCTCAGAAGTGAAAATTGTAAGGGAATGACACAATTAAACTATTTCTCCTGTTTCTGACTTCTTACTGTGGTACCCATACCTGGCATATAAATCTGTAGAATATTCCACTATTATTTTAACAATCTGTTAATGATTCGACTACTGCCAAACATGACTACTGCCAATTTCATGTTAATTTGAAACTTAAAATTCACATATTCAAACTTTCTTTTAGTTTTCATTTTTTGTCCTAATTTGAGAAAAAATATTCAGCAATGTAAGGTCTGGTTCTCATTTGCTGATTAGCACATTCCAGTTAATTTTAAAAACTCTGTGAAAATAGAGAAACCATCCAGGGTCCTTTGAAGAGGGAATTAGGGAAACGGATTTGATTGGGTTACCAATATACGTTATTGTTACTTCCAGTTACTGCTCTGGCTCAAAAGCAGATAAGATCCAAGTTGACACATAAATAAAAAAGAATAATAATGTCGTGACAGGTAGAGCAACTGAAGGAGGAACTAAGTTCGAAAGAGGCTCAAGGGGAGGAGCTGAAAAAGAGAGCGGCTGGTCTTCAGGCTGAGGTCTTTGCCGTAAGATTTACCCTTTTGTGTGCAGTGATCCCACAGTGGGACCCTGCTAGCTCTGGCTTCTGAGTGGCTTATACTTTTCATTTCCTATGGTTGGCAGCTTTGCCCAGTACTGGCACTAACCAGCCTGCTCTGCTCTTTAACCAACTCCTGTTCAGCAGTTTGAACCATATGTCACTTGTGTGCAGTGAGCTTTCACATGTTCTGGAAGTCCTATACCTGGTTCTTTATTGTCCTATTGTCACTGTATGGATGGTACTTCAAAGATTGTTTATTCTCAACTCCTTTCTTGTTACTAGAGACTTGTTGGTTTACATAGATGGTAGTCTCTTTTTCTTCTTAGGGTATATACAGATGTTCTAGGTCCATCACCTAGTATTTATTTGAATTTGAAATTCTTGAGTAAAGTGCTTTATATTCATATGTAGACATCATCTTTAAGTCTCCATTTGGTGGTTTTGCAACAAAATGTTCCTTTCTATAAAATAGCCATACAAAAGTGATTAGAGTTATTTAGACATACCTTGTAAATTATATAATTAAAGTCACTAACTCAAATTTAGTTTTCTTTCTAAAGAACTTAAAATTCATTTCAAAATATAATAAAATAGCTAACACTTGAGCACTTATTATAAGCATTGTATAACCTACTAGAGGCCTGGTGCACAAAAATTTATGCACTCAGTGGAGGAGTCCCTCAGCCTGGCCTGTGCCCTCTCACAGTCTGGGAACCCTCAGGGGATGTCTGCCTGTTGACTTAGGCCCGCTCCCTGGGCGATCGTGCCTAAGCTGGCAGCCAGACATCCCTTTGGCAGCCCGGGAGCCTTTGGGGAATGTCCCCTTGCCAGCGGGGAGCAGGCCTAACTAAGCTGCAGTAGGACATCCTTAGTGCTGCTGAGGAGGCAGGAGAGGCTCCCACCACCACTGCTGTACTGACAGCCATCAGCCTGGCTTGTGGCTGAGCAGAGCTCCCCCTGTGGGAGTGGACTGATCACCAGGGGCAGCTCCTGCATTGAGCGTCTGCCCCCTGGTGGTCAGTGTGTGTCATAGTGACCAGTCATTCCCATTGGTTCTGCTGTTAGGGTAATTTGCATATTATCCTTTTATTATATAGGATTAAGTAGGTATATTATCCACCTCAATTTATAGATGAGGACACTGAGGTAACAGAGTGGTGCTTAGGAAACATATCCAGTAAGAGTCAGAGTTTGATTTTTACATAAGTAATCTGGTTCCAGAACCTGGATAATCTCTTCATTCTGCTGCCCTATACTAGGCTTTGCACACATTTGTCACACAAGTGCCAGAAAAAACTACTCTGAAAACAATTGTGGGATAAGACTAGAAAGCAGCATTAAAAAAAAATCTT
Organism: Murina feae; assembly: GCA_004026665.1. NCBI lineage: Eukaryota > Metazoa > Chordata > Mammalia > Chiroptera > Vespertilionidae > Murina > Murina feae. The sequence goes on along the minus strand of PVJC01044867.1, from coordinate 6,858 downwards.
ATGCTAATTTGGTATGTTTGCTGTTTACAGACCACTTTATAGTACAGGGCGAGAAGTGAAACATTTGATCTGAAAAGATCTAATTTGGTTTGTGGTAACCATGTATTGTCTAGAGGAGACAATAATCCATAACTTCTCTCTTTTTTTCTTAGCTACTATTAAGTACTTGATTTTTGTGTCAAACAACAGGCTAATCACATTCCATACATTATTTTATTTAATCTCTAAACAACACTGTGGCACTGGTTCACTTTCTCCTTATTACAGATTAGGAAACCAAGGCTTATACTCCTAACTTTTAAGCACAATTTGTGCTTCTAAACTCTGCTTTCTATTTAGAATATTTTCTTCCTTTCCTCAGTTTTTATAATTAATATAACATTACTAGGAGCCCGGTGCACAATATATTGTGCACTCGGGAGTCCCTCAGCTCAGCCTATTCCTGCCCAACCTTTGGCCTGCAGCTTGCCACCCACCCATAGCGGCCCGCCCACCCCACACACACCACCGGCACCCGCACATGGTGCCCCACCCACCCACACACAGCACCCACCATCCGGCCCATCGGCTCCGCCCACCCACACACACACACAGCACCCGCCACCCGGCCCTTCGGCTCCGCCCACCCACACAGCACCCGGCACCCAGCCTCCACCTTGGCTGGGCTAATTTGCATACAGCCACTCTGATTGGCTGGTGGGCGTGGCTTACCCCGTCCCGAAGAAATGGTTAATTTTACTATTTCACTTTTATTAGTTTAGATTTGAAAATTCATAATGCAGATGATAGGAAACAGATTTTATTTCTATTTTTGATCACATGATTAGAGTTAGCTGGAAATTTGAGTAATCTTTAAGCCATAGTTCTTTAGTTGAGGAAGTGATAACACTATGAACATTTCTCTTGAGTAGTCATTCATACAGCAAATATGTTTTTAGTGCATTCTGTATGTTAGTGATAGGATAATATTAATGTTTGATGTTGGTTGGTAAATGGATATAATGAAAGACACTATACCATTCCAGTATGTGATAACTCCTATATATAATAGGATGAAAATAGATGCCATTTACAATTATCTTTCACTGATGTCCTTAGTATCCTCAAGTACTTTGCATGCAGTAAGTACACAAATATTTGTTGAATGAATAACTATATCTGAAAATGGAGAGTTCATGCATATGAGAAAAATGCTTGTCTTCTTGTGAAATAGAAGAACAAATTAGAAATTTATTTTTAGGGCTTTAAAAATGTTTAATTTTAATTAAGTATAACATTTATTTTATATTTCTTCATGGAAAATTGTTCTGAAAAGATTTGCCCATTATATCTAAGGTTATTGCAGTAAAATACTTTACATATATTTTCTTTAGAAAAATAAAAAGTACTTTTCCTTTCATCAGTGATACTGAAATTAATTAATCAGTCTTTCAGTGCACAGTTACCTTCCTAAGCAGTAGACATAATGTAAAAGCAGATTTAATTTCTATTACTTTGACTTACATTTAGAATAAAAGACTTTAAAAAAAATTTTAGAAACACAAATGCAAAGGAGGTGTTAGAAATAAATATTTTCTAAGTTAAGATGAAAAAAATTTATAGGAGAATGAATAATCCTATTGATTTATGGATTAATTACTCTGTCGAATTACACATGTAGATTCTTATAGAATGAGATTCATTCATTCTCTATTTAGGTCATCTTCATTTAGTTAGAATGGCATGTTACAGGTGATATAATTTTGTAGGTGAAATCTTTTTTTAGGTCAATACTCCCAACTCATCTGAAGTATAAATATTTAAAAGCACACATTTATAATGTCTTATAATACAAAGTGGATTTTAAGATAAAGATTTTATGTAAACCTTTGAGAATGAGAAAAATCTTAATGAAAAAATACACCACAGTCAGCTTTTGATTTTAAATTTAAATAGCAATACTAGGAAGTGTTTTTTTTTCCCTTTTTGAATTACATCTACACTAATTCTGATTTATGCTCTGAAAAGGTCTGACTTCATGATGAAAAAAGTATAGTTCATGTTCATACTAGTGTGTCATATTATTCTAATTGAATTGGAATTTTTCTCTTTCAATTCCTTATCTAAAGGATTTTAAAAAAATGTTTAAGATACACAATAAATAAAACTGGAAATTTCCCTATTAGTCAAATAAACTTTGTGAATATTTAAGATTGTATGATGCAAAGAGATGAATTATGTTCTCTCATAAAATTAATGATTAATGCTGCTTTTAGTTTCATATCTTATGACTTAGATTTGTTAAAGATCCAGATCAGAGGTGGGTGTTTTATTTCTTTTTTCCTTACAGCATTTTGTTTTCTTCTATAGATTGGTCAGGTGAAGCAGGAGCTCTCCAGAAAGGACACAGAACTACTAGCTCTGCAGACAAAGCTAGAAACACTTACGAATCAGTTCTCGGACAGTAAGCAACACATTGAAGTGCTGAAGGAGTCCTTGACTGCTAAGGAACAAAGGGCTGCCATCCTGCAAACAGAGGTAAAAATAGTGTTGGTATTTGCAGGGACTTGATTCCTTGGCACCTTTTCATATGTATTACCTGTGCTCTTTTTGTTATATAGCTTAGATTTGGGAGATAAGCATAATGTTATGATTAATTCTTTAGCAATATGATCAATTATTATACTAAAATATAACCATTTTGGTTTTGGATCTAACAAATTAAAACTGGTACACTTTATATGTTTTTAATACTTTGGATTTCTCTAAGTGTACTTTAAATTAGCATTGGGAAATGAAAACATAGTTATAAAAAATAAATCTAAATGAAGGTTTTGTTTTTTATTTACCATGGTGAATCTTCTGGTCATGAATGGCAATGAGCTTGGTTACCCCATGCTTGGATTATTAAGTGTTCTTTATTTTTTCTATTATAAATAGCTTTAAATAGGCAAACTGAATTTAGAGATGTTCTAGATAGATCTTTTTTGAACTACAGATCATTAGATACTGTGCCTTTATATCCTGTTTGTTAGTATTTTTAGGAATCTTAGATTAGTCTGTCAGCCCTGATTTCAAGTAGGAATACTTTATTTCTAGGCAGATGAGAATATCATGTTTGCAATGAGAAGAAATTGGTAATGCTATTTGGATTTACTGTCTTAATGCAAATATCTTTTTAAAAATATATTTTTATTGATTTCAGAGAGGAAGGGAGAGGGAGAGAGAGATATAAACATTGGTGAGAGAGAATCATTGATAGGCTGTCTCTGCACACTACCTACTTAGGATTGAGCCTGCAGCCTGGGCATGTACCCTGACTGGGAATCAAACTATAACCTCCTGATTCATAGGCTGACGCTCAAATTGAACCACACCCAGACAATGCAAATATTTCAGTGAAATAGGTGATTTAGATAGGAATAGGTAAGTAGTTCTGCTTTATAGAAGAAAAATAAAGCATATAGTATGGACTAGTTTTTTCTTTTCTTTTAAAGAACCAGATCATAGATAAATAAGGGCATAGTTTGATGGAAAGAAGGAATGAGGAGTAAAAAGAATCACAGATATCTAGATCAGAATCTTCAAAGGAGATGGAATGTGAAAATGACCAAAACTATTTCATATAATATTTTTGTACCATTTGGGACTTTGTTGAAAATTAGAGATTTGGATGACTTATTTGTAATTTTCCTTATAACTTAAAATGTTTCTCTATTTAAATTATGTTTCATTTTATTATCATATCAACTCCATTTTAACTCAGAGGGATAGTTTGGGTATAAATAAGTCTCACAGTAAGCATCACAGTTACTGAGTTTGAATTTAGCCTTACCACTTTTACCACCAGGCGCATGATTTTGGGCATGTTGTTTACCTTCATTGTACCTCACTTTACATATTTGTAAGATGATGCCTTACTCATAAGGTTGTTGTTAGGATTGAACTAGTTTATTCATACCCACTGTCTGGCACACAAAGTAATGTTACCGTAATTTTTATAATAAAATTAGTGAATATATAAACTTTTAAAATGTTAAGAGTTTACATAGTTGGTTTTCTTTTCATTGGCATAAATTTTATATAGAAGATTTGGTCTTTCACATTTTTATTAAACTAACTTTAGGTTTATTAAGGGAATTTTAAATATAAAATTTTGTAGGAAATGTTACTTGCATTGTTATTAATTTATAGTTTCATTAGCATTTTCTACATCAGTATCAGTTGTGCATGCAGTACTCCAAAAGGGTCAGAAGAGGGTGTGAGTGTTTTAGACATGAGCCTGCTTTCCAGTTTTGCTCCTGTGATAGCTCTGAATGGAGTCTGCCGGGTGGGAAACAGAACCAGGCAGTCGGTTAATGGTAATGCAAACATTTAAAAGCACATTCTAATAAATGACTTTTTCCTCTCGGCAATTCATCCTTCTCTTTGTATATCCCTCTCAAATAATGTTTTTATTAACTAGGTCTCACACAGATGGGCTTGTGATTGGTCTCTGGAACCATAGAGAATAAAGACTGTATTTGTGGTCATTCTTGAATGGTTTTTATATTTGTTTTTAGCTATTATGGGAGTAACTGAATTTCAGTGATTACCTCCTAAGTTACTGGGACAACTGCTCAAATATATCGGTCTCATCTTAAAATATAACACTATATAAGCTAACTTGCCTTTGAATTTGGGATGATTATATGTATGTAATATATCTACTTATTAGCATTTACTTTTTTTCTTAAGTTAATCCGATGACACTTGTCAGGAGTCACTTTTTCCAAAGCACCATTCTCATATTAGAGCCCATAATAGGTAGTTTGAATGAACTCTGAAAATTCTCATATATTTTTGTAATTTGATATTGATTTTATCTTTCTCCCTGCAACTGAACTAGACTTTGATTTAACTTTCAAATCACTAAATTCAGCACATATGAAAAAAAATCTATCAAGGAGTTTTTTTATTTTAAAATTCATTAAGCAAAGAAGAAATATTAGAAAAGATCTGATTTTCGAATGTTTTTTTCTGTTTCTATTGATATGATCATGTGGTTTTTATCTTTCAATTTGTTTATGTGATGTATTACATTTATTGATTTGCAAATATTGTACCAGCCCTGCATCCCCAGAATAAATCCCACTTGATCATGGTGTATGATCTTTTTAACATATTGATGGATCCTATTTGCTAATATTTTGTTGAGGATTTTAGCATCTGTGTTCATCAGTGATAATTGGCTTGTAATTTTCTTTCTTTGTAGTATCTTTAACTGGTTTTGGAACTAGCATAATGCTGGCTTCTTAAAAATAGCTGGGAAGTATTCCTTCCTCTTAAACTTTTTGGAGTAGTTTGAGGAGGACAAGTATTAGTTTTTCTTTGAATGTTTGCTAAAATTCAACTGGTCCAGGACTTTTGTTTCCTGGAAGTTTTAAATTATTGCTTCAGTTTCATCAGTTGTTATTGGCCTACTCAGGTTTTTCTGATTTTTCCTGATTGACTTTTGGAAGATTGCATGTTTCTAGGAATTTGTCCATTTCACCAAACTGGTTGTCCAGTTTGTTGGCATATAGTTGTTCATAGTATTTGCTTACAATCCTTTGTATGTCTGTGGTGTTCGTTATATCACCTCTTTCATGTCTGATTTTATTTATTTGGGTCCTCTTTGTTTTTTGATGAGTCTGGCTATGGGTTCATCAACTTTATATTTTCAAAGAGCAAGCTCTTGGATGTATTGATCTTTTGTACCTTTTTTATTTGTTTGTTTCTATGTCACTTATTTCCACTCTGATTTTTATTATTTTCTTTCTTTTACTTCCTCTGGGCTTTTCTTTCTGTTCTCTTCCTAATTCATCTAGTTATAGGGTTAGATAGCTTATTGGTCCTTTTTCTTGTTTCTTGAGGTAGACCTGCAGTGCTCTAACTTCCCTCTCATTACTGCTTTCCCCATGTCCCATAGGTTTTGGGTGGTTGTGTGTTTATTTTCATTTGTTTCCAGGAAGTTACTAATTTCTTGCTTGATCTTATTGATAACCCATTGTTTGTTTAATAACATGCATTTGCCCTCCATGTATTTGAGTGTTTTTGAATATTTTTATTGTAGTTGATTTCTAACTTTATGCCATTGTGATCTGAGAAGATGCTTGGTATTATATCGGTTTTCTTGAATTTGTATAGACTTGTTTTGTGCCCTAACATGTGGTCTGTCTTTGTGAATGTTCAAGGTGCACTTGAGAAAAATGTATATTCCGTTGCTTTGGTGAAATGTTCTGTAAATATGAGTTAGGTCCATCTGACCTAGTATGTCATTTAAGGTCTGTTTCCTTATTAATTTTTTGTCTGGAAGATCAGTGATGTCAGTGTGGTGTTAAAGTCCCCTACTGTGACTGTATTGTAGTCAGTCTGTCCCTTAAAGTCCATCAAGAGTTTTTATGTACTTGGGTGCTCCTATATTGGGTACATATATGTTTACGAGGGTTATATTTTCTTGTTGAATCATTCTCTTTAATATTATGTAATGGCTTTCTTTGTCTCTTGTTATGGCCCTTGTTTTGAAGTCTATTTTGTCTGATGCGGTATGAATATTGCTACTCCAGGTTTTGTTTTCTTTCCTTTTGCATGGAATATTTTCTTCTATCCCTTCACTCTAAGTGTGTGTATCTTTTGTTCTGAGGTGGTTCTCTTGTAGAGAGCATATATATATGGGTCATATTTTCTTATCTATTCAGTCATCCTATATCTTTTGACTGGAGCATTTAATCCATTTACATTTAAGGTAATTATTGATAAATATTTTTTATTGTCATTTTTATTTTTTTTATGGCTATGATCCTCTCGTCTCCTTTTCTTCTTCTTTTTGTTGTTTAAACTATTACATATGTCTACTTT
>PVJC01044866.1:0-13929 GCA_004026665.1 Murina feae | reverse complement strand
GAAGCCAGGATGGCAGGGGGGTCAATTGGGGGCAACCAGGCTGGCAGTGGGGGGGGGTAGTTAGGGGTGACCAGGCTGGCAGGGGGCATGCAGTTGGGCACAACCAGGCCTGCAGGGGGAGCAGTTGGGGGAAGTTAGCCTATCAGGAGAGGCAGTGAGGGGTGACTAGGCCAGAGGGGGACAGTTAGGGATGACCAGGTGGCAGAGGGGTGCAATTGGAGTGACCAGGCTAGCAGGGGCAGCAGTAAGGGGTGACCAGGGTTGGGGGGGGGAGTTAGGAGAGACCAGGCCAGCAGGGAGGGGGCAGTTGGAGTTGACCGGGCCAGTGGTGGGGTGCTGTTAAGGATGACCAGGCCAGCAAGGGAGCAATAAGGGGCAATCAGTCTGGCATGCAGAGGCAGTGAGGGATGATCAGGCCAGCAGGGGGCCAGTTAGGGGTGACAAGGAGGCAAGCAGGTCAGCAATTAGGAGCCAGTGGTCCAGGATTGTGAGAGGGATGTATGACTGCCAGTTTAGGCCTGATCCCCAGGACATCCCCTGAGGGTCCCAGATTGGAGAGGCTGCAGGCTGGGCTGAGTGACGCCCTGCTCCCTGCATGAATTTTGTGCACCAGGCCTCTAGTTCTAAATTAATATTTCTAAAGTTATTAAGATAATGCAAGTAATGGGAAATAGTTACTTTTATTTGTTGGAGGCATGAAAAGGAAGGCATAAGAATGGTGCTTTAGAAGTCTAGAAATTCAGTATTTTACCATACACATAACTATATAATTCTATTTTGCAATTATCTACTATAAGCAGAACACTTAACTCAGTGCTAAATATAAAACAATAGTTAAAGACATGATGTGCAGAATGGATCTCAAGGACATTATTTCGCTCTTCAATGTGAAATCTAGTTACTCATTTGCACATGTGGAACTTTTCATCTCTACACCATGTTTTTAAGCTTCACTTGAGTCTGGAAGTTGACACAGTTAGATCAGTAAGCAAATAAAAGATTCTTTTTAAAGCACTCAATCAAAAATTGTATTCTTTTATATTTTTTAAAGATTTATTGTTGCACAACATACCTATCTACATGTCAAAATACTCAGATGTTTAGCTAAGTATTTTGCAGGCCAAATATATTTCCAAGATTAAAAAAGTATATTCATTAGAGACCAGACTTGGTCTTAGTAGAAATGCATACCAAAATCTTAGTATCTAGGTTACATTTGCATTCTTTATCATTTATATGGATGGAAATGTACTATATTAAATACTTTAATGACTGGAGATCACCAGAATTAAGCTTCACCAAGGTAGGCCTCTTATCTGTCTTGTCCATTATCTTGTTCATTATCCAGTGCCCAGTTCAGTGCCTGGTATATATCAGAGCCTTAATAAATGTGTTTTAAAATAATAAGGTGGAAAGAGATAAGCTAAGGTCTTGAGACTTAGCATCTGGACATAGGGCTCTCTCTAAGCTAAGATCTTGCTCTCTCTAAGCTAAGATCTCCGCCAAGCCATTTCTCTTATATTGGGTCTCATTTTCCTCATCTTTTATAAATGAATTTTGGGATAGATGAGGGTTCTTCTGATTTTATAAATTATTTGGCAATTAGAGTATTACATAAGAATAATCTTGTAATCACTATCTTAAAATAAATACATTTGCAGAAGTGACATAGTTAATAAAATTCTAAATTAGTTCACCTAGTATATGTACTTACATTTTCAGGATACAGATTTCCTCTTATCACAGTGAAATACTATAATGTAATTTCCCCCACAGAAGTTATTCACTGAAAAATAAGAATGTAGTGGTTCAGTCTCTTGACTTTGTTTAAGGGACATACACATTCAGAGTTCAGAAGAATTGTTTCTCTTATCTGCAGTGTGGCACCTGCAGGTCAGAGCTGAGTTGAGAACAGGCAGGCGGAGGTTCCTAGCACTATAGGTGGTGTGTAATAAATAAAAGGACACACCTATTTCCTGAGTTTAGACAGTATTCCTATTAAATGAAAATCAAGAGTCTGAATGTATTCTTGTATAAATCTGGAAGAGGTATGAGTCAAAGATCATAGGGAATTAACGTATTATAAAATGATGTATAAAGTATGTCTTACTGATCTTCCTCAATCACACTCATTTTTCAGATCTTCAAGAATTTTGCCGGGATAATTGTCCAAATGAAATTCCAATAATTTTAACCAAATGGTAAGTGGAACTTCTTATTATATCACCATATTTGTTCATCACTAATTACTACGAGTTCCTGAGTACTGAAATGAGAAACATGAATTACTGTTCTTCACTCATATTTTAACTGTTGTTTTTTTTTTTTATAAAAAGCAAAACCTCTAGAATTTCCTTTTAGTTTTAAATCATCATGCTGGAATGTAAACATATAGCAGGTAAATTTGTGGACTACTTATCAGTCTCCTCTAAAATTCAAAATACAGTAAAGTGCTGGAATTTAATTTCCTTGCTAGTAGCAAACATATTTTGTAAGCCGTATGTAGGTAGGATTGCATATGGAAATACACATTTAAATCATCTTTCTGGATAACTGTGTTATTTATTTCTTCATAGTAAAATTACAAAAATATTATTTATGAGCATCAGTAAATACATAATTATCTATTCTTTAAAATAGCATTATACTCTGTACCCCACACATTATGTCACTTAGATAACTTATTTAGGGATGATCTGCATTAAGAGTTTATTTTTCAAGTTCTGAGATGGGAGGTAGGAAGTCATTGTGCATCCTGTGGGACCATTTGAAGTAACTGAGAACTGTCCCCCTTGAAACTTGCTGTTGAGGTTTGTGACAATTGTGGCGACAATCAGATGGGCTCTCAGTCCTTACACAGGATCGGATGTGAAGAAGATGTCTAAAATCAGATAGTTTATCTGACCTCCTGACCCAAACAAGGTGCTTTGAAATTGCTTTTGTAATATTCGTAATATTTCCTCATTTCACATGCTATGACGTTCACAATGGACAGATTAGATACATATAAAAGCAAAATAACCATATTCTCATCACCAAACATAACCAGTTAACCCTTTACTAAATTGGCAAATGTTTTCAGTACACAAACACACAGCCTACTGTAGGAATTCAAAAAATGAGAGTGATGATGATGTAAGATTTAGGTTCACCCCATTTGCCCCCAAGTGACCCTCTAGCCTGAGTTTGAATCTTTGCCCACCACTTCTCTGAGCAGTTGGCTTGCTAATATTATGTTACTGGAGGCCCGATGTATGAAATTCGTGCAAGGGGCTCGGCCCTTGCAGCCGTGGTGGCTTGCCTAGCCCTCGCAGCCAAGGCAGCTGCTTCGGCCCTTGCAGCCCAGGCTTTATCCGGAAGGTCGTCCAGAAGGACATCAGGAAGGTCATTCGGTTGTCTGGTCTAGCTAGCATATTACACTTTGATTATTATAGATTTTTGAATAGCTGCAATCTTATTCTTTTATTCAATACTATATATTGTTCAATACTTTTTTATTTATTTGAGAATTTGGAGGAATGCTCCAAAGTTAAGATGGTCTACAGTGTTATTTCATTGCTTGTCATCGTTTTAGTATTATTAAGGAGGTTATCGTCTATTGGAACTTTTACAATATCCTCTCTCTATATATTAGAGGTCTGATGCATGAAATTCGTGCAATAGGCCTTCCTTCCCCTGGCTGCTGGCACTGGCTTCCCTCTGGCAAATGGGACCTCAGCTTCCCTAGCAGCCCTGGCTTCGTCCAGAAGGATGTTTGGAAGAACATCTGGTCTAATTAGCATATCATGCTTTTATTATTATAGATAATATTTTGTTATATAACATAGTATTTATATATTATATTTTATCACATATATAATATATTATAATATAATTATGTTATATATATAATTACATATATCAATATGATTTATAATCTTGAAAAAACACACTAGTAAAATAATAAGGCCAGAAATGGAGGTGGTATTTGCAATGTAAAAAAAAAAAAATCATCCACTTTTCTTCAAATTTTGTTGGAATTTTACTTATTGAGTTAATTTTCAATCTGACATTTTCTAAAGCATTGTCTATTTTATTAGCTTTTCATATTATTACTATATATTAATAAATTATATTCTTATAATTTGCAAAGTTATTGCTGAATAAGATTGACAGACTACCATTCTAATTTTTTTAAATTTTCATTTATTTTTTTATGTCAATAGTTTGCAAATTTTATTAGTTCTTTCAAAAAGCTAAAAGAGCTGGACATATTTATCCTTTGTCTTTTAAAAATCAATTCTGCTGAACATTTTTTCTATTTCTCATTCCATTCTTTAAATCTTTAGATTTATTTCTATGAAAATGTCTAAATGCGTATCTTGGGTCGCTTATAAGGTTTGAGTAGGATCAACATTTTAAATGTTTGGAAAGTTTGAAAACATTATGTAACCCATGTAACATACTAACTAAAATATAGTTCTATCAGTTTAACGTAAGTAGTTATATTTTTCATATTTCATGTTCTTATATTCTGTCACTGGACAGAGATGGGGCTAGTCTGTGCAAATTCTTACAAAGTCCAAGTAATCCGTTTGGATTTAGACTTTGGAGATAAAGCTACCAATTGTAAGCTGGTGAGTTACATTAGTTACCCACATTTAGAAAGAGGGGAGATCACCTACAGCGGGAGTAACACGAGGGCCAGAGAGCATTCAGAATCTGTTTAGATCCTGGAGTCACACTCTTTGAAATCCGACCTTTGAAACACCCTCCTATCCTGAAGCATCTAGTGTGCTTTCCAAAGGCAGTGCCCACTGTCTTCCACTCCTCCTCCCTGCAGGACATTTACTCACCAAGTTTCCTTCTCAGTCCTCTCACTAACCCCCTAAACGTAAAGTAGAATGACTTTCTTATCTGGTGAGTTATTGTTGCCCCTCCCTTTTTAACAACCTTACTGCAGCTTTTAAAAACCAAGATAAGTTTATGCCAGAATTTTATATTCAATGTTTATCCAGCCATCCATCAAACATTTACTGAAAATCAACTATGCTCTAGGCACTATGCTAGCAATGAGACAAATCTGCATCCTGAGGACAGCTAGAACCTTTAATCTCTACACCAAAGAGATCTTAACACTTAATCTGCTCGAACTCTCCTAAGGTTTAGTATCGCCAATTGGCATTAGTATATCTTTGATTTGGTAACCCGAAGATAACCAGAACTTGAATAAGCTTAGTCTTATTTATTTATTTGTTTGTTTGTTTGTTTGTTTTATTGCTTAAAGTATTACGGAGTGTTAAATAAGTCTCTATTTCCCCCCCTTGACCTAAGTTCAGTCTTTATCTCTAACCTGCACCTTCTATCATTTCCTGTCTTGGTTGATGGTTGATAGGATTCTGTGCTAGAAACCTAATAGGCTCTTTATAGAATTCATATTTTAGCTGTACTCTACTCTCTCCAACCCTTAATCAACCTTTACCAAAATCCTACTGGTCACATATTTACATTTAATCCCAAATTTCTTTTTGTAAATCCTATGGATCACTTATTTACCTCTAATCCCAAATTTCTCTTTGGTTTTATATTTATTAACTTAGTTTTAGAACCACTAAATCTGCTCCTTGATTTTTCTTAAGTTCCTAATTATTTCTACATTCTCTCTTCTCTTGCTCTTCAACCACACTGCCATCAGAGTACTTCCTAAAATGTGTAATGCAGTCAAGAGAGCCAATCATTCAAATATTTTGATGACTCTGCATTGCTCAGAGGAAAAAGGCTAAATGTCTCAGCCAGCCATTTGATTTTCTCCACACCATAGTACCAACTTTATTTGTTCTCAATTTATTCTCCATTTCCTATCCCCACTCCCCTAATTTTAATCACATTTGATTATTGTGCATTTTGGCTTCTTTCTATTTAGACCATTTTCTGACACGAGGTGGGTATTTAACTGATGTTGCTGATCATTATTTTGAGAAGACTGGAGTTTATAATAAGCAGATGTTTGTGATGACCTAGTTAGGCCGGACTAAGGAGATATTGTTTAATTTGGTAATTTATAGGAGCCTTTGAAATTTTGTATTAGGGGACTACCATAGAAATAGGATCCATATATGTGATTTAGAACTGACCTAATCTAAACTATATTTTCTGGATGTTAAGTTGAGGCTTGAAATATCAGGTCTAGTAAGAATAATATTTGGAGCTGAGTAACACTCTGAGATTGACTGCTTTTAAATCTATGGAGGCTGAAGTAAACAATGATTTGTGTCCTGAGTATGAGTTTAAGAGACATGATGAACTGTAACTATTATATAATACTAGAGGCCTGGTGCACGAATTTGTGCATGGGTAGGGTTCCTCGGCCTGGCCAGTGCTCGGGGCCAATCAGTCCATCTCTCCCAGTCCTGATTGGAGCCCAATCGGGGCTGGCCAGCCTGGGGGAGGGATTGCGGAATTGGTCAGCCATAGGAGGCTGTGGGAGCGCACTGACCACCAGGGGCAGCTCCTATGTTAAGTGCCAGCCCCCCGATGGTCAGTGCACATCATAGCAACTGGTCGACCGGTTGTTCGGTCATTCGGTTGTTTGGTCATTCTGTTGTTTGGTCATTCGGTTGTTTGGTCGTTCTGTAATCTTTTATATACATAGACAAGTAGATTGCTCAATATTATTTTGTATTAGTTTCAGATGTAAAGTACAGTGGTTAGAAACCATGCACTTCACAAAGTAGTCCCCCTGCTCCTTCAGCAGTTAAATCTGGTAGTGTCACTATTTTAGACTGTGTAGCAATATTTGTTTGATTAATTTACCTCTTAGTTCAATTTTACTGTTATTAAAATAAGAGGATAACAACAACAACAAACTAGAATGCTGACATTGGTGGCTGGAATTGTAGGTTTTAAACCAGGAGGTCATGGTCCGATTCCCAGTCAGGGCACATGCCCGGGTTGCGGGTTGAATTTCCAGTGTGGGGCATGCAGGAGGCAGCTGATCTATGATTCTGTCTCATCATTGATGTTTCTATCTCTCTCTCCCTCTATCTTCCTCTCTGAAATCAATTTTAAAAATCTCCCTCCCCACAGTTTCTATCCATGTATATGAGAGGTATCTGTAATATTACCAGCAATAAAAACATATTAAGCCCTGACTGGTTTGGCTCAGTGGGTAGAGCATCGGCCTGTGGACTGAAAGGTCCCAGGTTCGATTCCGGTCAAGGGCATGTGCCTTGGTTGCGGGCACATCCCCAGTGGGGAGTGTGCGCAGCTGATCTATGTTTCTCTCTCATCGATGCTTCTAACTCTCTATCCCTCTTCCTTCTTCTCTGTAAAAAATCAATAAAATATATTTTTAAAAAAATTAAAAAAAAAACATTAAGACAATAACAGAAACAAAAAGGACTCTGCATGCTATTCGAGTCCCAGGCTGATGGGACCATCTTGACTGATGTAACAGGGAAAGAGGCACTAGTGGATCACTTGCCAACTTTTAAAGCATTAACTCTGCTCATGTTTTATTTCCCAAACACAAGTCGTATAGGCAAAAGGAATGGCAAAGTGGATCTCACCTGTGCGCTTGGGAGAAAGGAGAATTGGATGGAATATTGGTAAACAAGTTGCAGTGAGCACCCCAGTCAGTTATTTTTAGGAATAATTAATTTCTGTATAATACTGGATGACAGTATATCTTTTCCTTCTCAACATAAGCCTGTATTGTACGGAACATAGAATATTTTTGTTACTCCTTCTTAAGTAGAGAAGCTGAGAACAGATTGCCTGGATGACGTCATCGTATATTCAAAGTTAGTGAGAAGGGCAATCGGGCCTATTATTATCTTTAAAGCATAATTGTTTCTACCATACTGTGTTCTGCTACTTTGCACTCTGTGGTCCTTTTGCATAACTGGTATCTTATTTAGTGATCAATTAAACAGTCAATTTATCATAAAGACATGTATTTTTTAGTTTTAGAAGTGTAAACGTAACGATCACTATCCATTCGTTTCTAATATTTTCCCTTAGAAAAAGTTTTAGCTACAAAAACTATTCTGGCCTTTAGTGTGTCTTTAGATTTTTACTAGAAAATTATGTTCTGTGAAGTAGGAAAACAAAACAAGCCATAGTCCCCAACACACCACTGTTATATCACTGGAAATAATGTTGTTTGTTAGTAAGATTTAATTTTGGTTGAAATCCCCGTGTTTCAACCAATAATATAAAGAAACAAGAACAATCTGCTTATAGACAGTTTCTGAAGGAATGTAGGGACGTTTTCCAACATAACAAAACTCAGCTGAATGGGAGACTTAGTTGATCTAATTATACAACACTGGAAAACTGGCATTTATTTACTTATTTATTATCATTTAATTTTAATAGGAATAAGTCAGAAACACCTAATCAATCACAAATGACTTGTAACTTTATGTTTTGGTATAAGGCTATGAGCATGGACTTTAAACATTCAAAGATTACATATATAAAAACCCTAGGAAGCAGATAGCGTAGGGGAAATTCATAATGTATCAGGTTTTTCAGGTTTATTTTCCATATCTTTGCAAGAATGTTGTCAAATGAAGGATGCGTCAGGTTTTCCTTAAGAACACCATTCGAATTTCTGTGAAACAGTGCTGTTCAAATGTACAAATATGGCTGCCACACCTTTTCTTTAAAATATGTGAAGTTTTGGCCACTGTGGATTCTGTTTTATTTTCCTCATTAAAGAATGCCACTTAATAAAGTACTTTATTATGGTCATTAGCACTTGCCAGTCAATGGAGAGACATTTTTCATCAGTGTGAGATAGTAACAAGACATAATATTCATCATGGACACACAAAAGCTGTCTACTGATGCATGATTTCGCTGCCAAGGCCGAAGTGTTACAGCCAGCCATGCTTTCTGCCACACAAAGTCCCAGTGATTTTGTGCCTAAGAATCCGCCTGCGATATTACACAAGAGAGGAACTAAACCATGATGAATGGTTTAGCTCCATTTCCTGTTCCTTCTCCTGCGCCTGTGCTTCTCACACCTCTAGCCCTTTCTCGGACTTATCTCTGAAGTCTGTGGGAGATAACTTCCTCCCTTTGCTTGCCAGCAGGGGGGCCCATGTTTCCTTGTTCAGGAGCCACAGGGTATTTGTTCTCCTCTGTTTACAGCCAGTGGGAGGGTCTTTTTCTTCCTAACAGCTGCCTTTTCATCAGCACAGAGGGAGATTCAAAATTAGAAATGATCTTAATTAAATGTTTTCAGTAGAGAAACACCCATTGCACAACCTTGGTCTTTCCAGCTCTCCTGAAGTGTCCTTCCCTACCTTCTGCCTTGGGAAGATTACAGACAATAGGCCTAAGCACAAAAGACAAGAATAAATATTTATCAGAGCACAAAAGATGTTTAGAGGACCTACACTTATTTGCATTCATTATTGTGAACACTTTTAATCAGGTGGGGTGCTATCAAAACACTTGGCTGAAATATTTTCCTATATAATATTTTCAAATAAAACTTTATCTCCCTCAAAATTATAAGAATGTATTTAATCATTCAAAATAAATATTTAGAGCATATTTATTTTAGTTTTTGCATTTCCAAGAATATCTTCTGCTACAATAAGTTATTAATACTAGTCTTTTAGAGGGACTGATAGGTTTATTAGCTTTATATTATTAACATTTACAGATAGGATCCATTTTATACTTCCTAATGGTGTACAGAAGGTGTGAGGAGTAAATGAAAATGTAACCATATTTTGCTTGATTTAATAGTGAATTGTTGTCTCAAAGATTAAAATAAATTTCCCGAAACTTTACTCACTACTTTCAAAATTGCACATGCAAAAATATTCATTTCAAATGTAAACCCTTCAATGTTATTTTTCTTGAACTACGAATAAAGTTTACATTTTCTTAGTAGTGAAAAATATTTTTCTATTATGTAAAGAACATTGACATCATTAGGCAGATGGTACCTATTTAGTAGATTTTTAATCATTTTAGCTGAATAGTTCTTTAAATTGTTTAAGTTATTTGAAATATATGAGGTAGATACAAAGATTAGAATTTAGTGACTAATCTTATTTAAAAATGTAGTTAAAAGAGTTTGAAAGACCATATTTTATAGTTAATTGTTTTAGAATTTTTTTATCATAATGAAATGCAAATATCTGCCACAATAAAATAAATATTATATTAAGATTAATTACAACTTCTATTTAGATATAAATTATAATTTTTAATTATAAATTCTCCTTATAATTTTCATAGTTTACTTTTATGGATTGTTATTTAATGACTAAGTTATCAAATTTAAAAGAATAAAACATTATTTTGAAGTAGAATTTTACAAACAAATATTTTTCTATTTAATAATAAAATCGTATGTTGTAGAACTGTGAATATATTTGCATCATTTTCTATAACAGTTTTGATTTTTTAAGGTTAAGTACTTGTTTCTTTTTATAAAATAAAATTAATAGAATAGAAATTTGCCAAATCATTATGAACTTTTACTCTTCAAGAAAAACACTTTGCAAAATTCAGATTATTTTAGTGATGATCTAATTTTTAAAATAATGATTTACTTTTTATAGAGTGATTGTGGTGAAAATTTCATGTACAGATATGTGGTCTTGTGGTTTGGGGCTTGTTTTTGTTCAAAAGGCATTGTTCCATGTGAATTAGACATGCTTATTTTATATTCGAATTTGATGTCTATAAAGCCTACCTTTGTTTAATTCACTGCTCTCTGAGATGTTCTCCAGGGACATAAAAATAGAAAGTCACTCATTTAAAAAAGACATTTGTTTAAGGTAATAGAACACTTTTTGAAATGTTAGTGAGGTACTGGTATTTTAATGCCCTTTTTTAATTAAAAAGTTTTAATTGAAGAACACTATGGATATTTTCTTTTTCCTATCTCAATAGCAATTGGTTTCAAATTAAAATTAAATATAATTGAATCTACAGTTTGTACCGTTACAAGAGGAAAGCCATGTGTAATATTACAGCATTTTAAGATTTTATAATGTAACATTTCCTTTAAAAGAATTTACTTCCAGCCACAAAAAGTTGGTTATTCTGTGTGCATTTATCAGATAGACCTCATATAATTTCTTGTATCTCCGAAGGAAGTCCATAGAAAATAGATTAAACATCCAAGGACACAAATCAAAGGAAAAGAAACATGCTTTTATTGAGGTGATTTCACTCCAGTAACTTCAGAAAAGTTGGAAAGTAATTGGAGTTCACTGATAAGATTCTGATGTTCCTGGCCATTTGATAGGCTGAGTTTTCACAAGAACAACTTATTCCTCTAGACAGCGTCGGTTGCAGGAGATGTGACCCCTCCCGCAGGTTTAGCTTCTATGTGCGCATTCATAAGAATGTCTGTTTCTGTTTGGGTAGACAAACAGTGTATTTTTAAAATAACTTTTACGATGTGATTTCTAAAAGAAGGATACTATTTCAGCCCACTAAATTATGTGTTCTATATTCATTGGTATTGCCAAATAGCTAATATTTGCTTTTGCTTTTCCTGCTGGAAATTTGTAGTTTTCTTAACACATCTCTTCTGCTCCGAGTAAAAGTAAGCAAAGGTCTTTAAAATGCATTAGTTCAAAATTAAACTTTTGGAGAAAAGTTTAAGTTTTTAATTACTTGTAAATTTTTGTCTATGAAATATTTGTTACTGATAATTTGGTAGAAATATTTAATGACTTAAAGTATATTTGGTCAATTAAAAGAATCAACTGAATTAAGTAAAACGAGAATAGCCACAAACTGAAGGCTGGTTCAGCTGGGTTCTACTGCCTTGGCTAAGCATGTGAACTGCCACTGACGAGGTACATGAACTGTACACCTCATTTAACTCACTGAGATCTCAGATTTAGCATCTAAAAATAAGAGGATTGAGTAAAGAAAATCTCAGTACCATTTTAAAATTCTATATGACAACTAAAATTATGTTTTTTCCCTGTGATTTCCAGTTTGCATATTTTGTTTGCCAATGTCTGTTATAAAATGCTTCTACACGGTAGACACAAACTTTGCTTCTTCTTTATCAATCTCAGTTTTTTCAATGCTTATGCACACAATTTATAGTACAGCAGCACTTAAAATGAAAATTCTTGCTCTCTCTACTTAGAATGATTTATTTCAAACTAGCTCTTTCTGACTAATTTGAGCTAGTAATATTAAAATTCAATAAATGGAAAAATTCTATTTCACTTTCCAGTTTTCTCATTTTATAACTGTATTAATGGTCACACAATATTCAACCCAACTGACTACAACCCAACTGAATTATCTATATATACACTGAGTGACCAGATTATTATGACCATGTGACCTTTGTAGGCAAATTAGCTATAAATTCGCGCTGAAGTTGCTAGAGGGCCAGACCATCATAAATAGGGAAGTAGGCTGTTTACCATGACAGTAGAAGTGATTTTTTTCCGAAGATATGGGTAAACAATGTGATTTAACAGCCTTTGAATGTGGGAGATATATATATATATATATATATATATATATATATATATATATATATGCACTGAGTGGCCAGATTATTATGACCACCCATCAATACTTCATTGGGCCACCTTTTGCCTTCAATATTGTGGTGAATCCTCTTGGCATTGACTCAATGGGATGTTGAAAGGTGATGAGAGGAATCTGACACCATGCCTGATGAATAGCACTGTCCAGTTCTGTGAGATTTGATGGTTGTGGAACCTGCTGCCTGATGGCACTTTTAACTTCATCCCACAAATGCTCAATTAGATTGAGATCTGGTGATTGGAGAGGGGGGCACCTAAGCAAGGTAAAGTCTCCCTCATTTTCTTAAAACCACTCCTGCACAATATGAGCACCGTGGCATGGCACATTGTCTTGTTGGAAGAAGCCATTTCCATTGGGATACGTCATCAACATGATAGGATGAACCTAATCAGCAAAGATACTTAGGAATGTTGTGCTATTCAGATGTTGTTCCACATGAACTAAAGGGCCCAAATCATGCCAGGAAAACATGCCACAAACCATAACACACCCCCACCAGCTTAAAGGGTTATACTCGTGCATGTGGGGTGCATGCTTTCATGCTATTTTCGCCAAATTTTCACTTTGCCGTCTGCATAATGCAACTGGAAACGTGATTCATTGGACCACATGACTTTTTTCCAGTGCTCGACTGTCCAATCCTGGTGTTCCTGTGCAAATTGGAGACATTTTATCTTGGTAACTGCAGAGAGCAAAGTTGTTCGAACAGGCCTTTGGCTGTTTTGCTGATATTCGCTCCATGGCTCTGAGTGCCGACAATCATCCCATGTTCAAAGGCTGTTAAATCACATTGTTTACCCATATCTTCAGAAAAAAATCACTTCCACTGTCGTGGCAAACAAACTGCTTCTCTATTTATAATGGTTGACACTCTAGCAACTTCAGCGCGAAATTATAGCTAATTTGCCTACAAATGTCAGGTGGTCATAATAATCTGGCAACTCAGTGTATAAAACCCTAAGAAACCAATTGACCATTTGACCAGGCGACTGTTTGACCTGTCACTAGACACACACTGACCACCAGAGGGCAGATGCTCAAGGTAGGAGCTGCCCCCTGGCGGTCAGTGCACTCCCATTATGGAAGCGCAACTCAGCTGACAGGTGCCAGACACCAGGCTCACAGCTGGCAAGTGCAGCCATGGTAGCACTATTAGCATCAGTGGTAGCAGGCACAGCGTGGCTGGGATGAGTGGGAGCAGCACCCAGCCTGGGCTCCGGCTCCTCCCTGGCTGCCTGCTGCTTCAGGCATTACTACATCCCTCGGGGGATGTTGGACTTTCAGTTTCAGCCCAATCTCGGGGATTGGGCCGAATCAGGCAGTCTGACATCCCCTGAGAGGTCCAGGATTATGAGAGGGTGCTGGCCAGTCTGAGGGACCCCACTGGTGTAC
>PVJC01044865.1:0-13950 GCA_004026665.1 Murina feae | reverse complement strand
TGGGGCCCTGCTGCTGAGCAAACACACCCGGGGTGGAGTTGGGCAGCGGACTGGCTTCAGATTCTCCGCACTGTGCAGCAGACGCTCCCGCACACCCTGTGGAGACCCCTGGGGGGGATGAAGGTAGCGGACCCAGGACAGGCATTCCTGGACACCCCACAGAGGCCCCTGGGGTAGAGCCAGGCTGCAGACCCAGGACAGGCACTCCTGGACGCCCCAAGGAGGCCCCCAGGGGGCAAAGCCAGGCAGCAGACCCAGGACGGCTGCTCCCGCATGCCCCGTGGAGGCCCTTGGGGGGTGGAGCCAGGCAGTGGACCCGGGATGGGTGCTCCTGGATGCCCCGAGGAGGCCCCAGGCCAGACCCCCCCCCCCCACTGAGCTGACACCCCCGGCACAGCTGTGCAGGTTGCAAAGGCCCCCAGTGCAGAGCCGCCCTGCCACCTCCATCTTGGCTGGGTTAATTTGCATACAGACGCTCTGATTGGCTGGTGGGCGTGGCCGTGAGCAGAGGCTCAGCCAGCCTAGGCAGGCAGTTGCAACAGAAGCCTCTGGTTTGCTCTAGCTCCATGGCTGCCGGCCTCCATCTTGGCTGGGCTAATTTTCATACAGCTGCTCTGGTTGGCTGGGAGGCATGGCTTGGATGGTGGGCGTGGCTTATATGTCTCGGGTAATGGTCAATTTGCATATTACTCTTTTATTATATTAGATGGTCTATTCAGAAGAGCCAAACACAGTTTCAAATTGGTGAGGGTAGTATAATAACTAGTGTTGGATTTCACTTTGCTTTTTTATTGACACCAAGGAGTTGACCTGGCACTCATAGATAGGACATGATGTATTCCTTTTAAACACAAACAACTTTACAGAACATGAGCATCAGATAAGTATATTCTGTGGCCATGAAGATCAAGACAGAGTCAAGATCACTGTGTTAGTTTAACACAGACAAAACATGAACAATTGGCAAACCACCTTAATAACCAAACATCTCCTGTCCTAGACAATATTGAGGCAATACAATAAGAAACTAGGAAAACTCCTTGGCAAGTGGTATGGGGGAAATGAGACAGCTGATCCAAACTGGCCTTTTCCAGCACCCTGACTCACCTGCCTCCTTCTCCCTTGCATGGCCACTTCCTTAAGCATTATGCCCTCAGGACCCGGAAGTTCTGATCAGCATCAAATAATTTTAGGAACAAAGACTCAGGACTATTGACCACACAGACAGAGTTTTGGTCAAACTAAAGATAACATCTAAGCCTCAGTTGTATTTCAGCTCCAGGCCCAACAAAGTAGCAAAACCAGATGAAGCGATGCCACAGCTGACATCAGAACCAGATGCAATGACTAATGACCCCCAACCCTAGCGCTAATGAATCAATAGAGACCAGGACCCTGAAAGGATATACCTGGAAAGCTGATTAATATTCTATTGAGATCCTCTCCTGAGGCCTCCCCTAAAATTCCTCTCTTTAGAAAACAGATAAAAACCCTTAAGGCAAAGGACTCAGTGTGCTCTCTAAAGCAAGTCCATGCCCCACCCCCCCACCTTCTTTCCTAAAGTACCTATTTGGTTTCTTTCTCCAAAGGCCTTTTGCCTCAGTTACTTGCTTCCTGAGTTCACACAGCCCAGCTGGCTCACTTATTCTGCCTCTGTGACTTTCTTTCTAAAGGGCCAAGGCAGCCATGCTCAGTAACAACATTCCTTCATATTTCCAAAGGGCAAGGCAGCTCTGCCTAAGCTCACTCCTGTTGCTATGATCTGGCCTCTTTTATCTTAAGTCCTTCCTTTGTTTCCGAATCCCCAGCTTTAATAAACACACTCTTAAAATCACCTAGACTCCTGTTGTGACATCTTTACTTCACTAAAGTCAAGAACAGAGAGCCCACATTGATACTAACAATATGAGTAAATGCTTTACCCTTGTCTGATCTCCTTCAAGATAAGATTATTTAAGATATCTCTTAGGGGCTGAATTGTGTCCCATTGAAGCAGGTTACTAAAAAAACTAGAAAAAATTCCCTGGCAAAGAGAATGAGTAAACTGAGACAAATGGTTGAACAAATTGCTAGAATGATTTAGCAATTAACAGCCAGCAATAAATCACAGGACCCTATCCTCCCTAACTGAAGATGCCGAAGAACAGGTGTTTTAAATCACTATAGTCAGGGAGGTAGATAAAAAATAATAATTAGAACCAGACGAATCCAAGATAAAAATAAAATTAACCTAAAGCTCATTATATTCCCATTATAATGAAAACTGACACCACAAGTGGAAGGGGTGAGGAGAACGAATGCCAAACATGTCTGGAATGGACCATATCAGGAACAAGTCCCCATCCCAACCAGAAGACAGTGTCAGAATTTGGCACAAAGCTTGGAGACAACAGAAAACCCCTTGGAAACATATAAAATCCCAAGAACTAACTGACTAAGTGTGCAACTCACAGATGAATTGGCCCATGTCCACTCAGACTTGTACTTTTTACTTCTTTTACAGTGGAACCTGCGCCCTAGCCTTTCTTTTTCTCTATCTGAATAAAACTTGCTTTGTTCTCACTCCAATTCAACCTTGAAATGTTTCCTGGGTGAATGAAGAACCTGGAGACCATGCTGGGTCAGGGCTAGCCCCCAGTACGGAACCTGTCCTGAACACCATTAAGACTTATATATCGAACTCCTAACTCCCAGTAATTCAGAGGTGGCTAGATTTGAAGACAGGATCCATAAAGAAAAAAGTTAAAATGTGTGGGCCCTAACCCAATATGACTGGAGTCCTTAGAAGAAGAAAATATTAGAACCCAGAGGGAAGGCCATGTGAGGGCACGGGGAAAATATGGACACCTATGAAGTGAGGAGAGAGGCCTCAGAAGACATCATCTGTGCCGATAACTTGCTCCTGGGCTTCTAGCCTCCACCACTGTGAGAAATAAATTCTGTTTGGTAAGCCACCCAGTCTGTGGAATTTTGTTATAGCAGCCTGTGGTCTAATAAATATATTTGGTCTTCGTCCTGGTTTCTGCCACAGAGTTCCTAAAACTCTTATAATTTCTTAAATTACAGAAGTGTCTTGATATTCATAACAAGCCCTTTTGATCACACCTGAGTTTTTCCTAGTAAAGTGAGAGAGTGGGGTCCCTACAGAACCTCAGGATGGGTCTGGTCACTAGAAAGATCAAATGATTAGAGGGTTGGAACTTTCAGCCTCACCCACTGACCTCTGGAAAGTAAGGTGAGGGGTGGTCAGCTGGAGAGTAAAACTCTCTAAAACTCTTAAACAAGTCGTGAGGAGCTTCTGGGTTGATGGACGCTCTGTGCCAGGAGGTTGGTGCAGGGTCAGAAGCTCCCATGTCTGGGGCCCTTCAGAACTTACTCTACGTACCTCTTCCCATGGCTGTTCATCTGTGTGTTTTTTAATAAACTGATAATCAACGTAAGTAAATGTTCCTTTGAGCTTTGTGAACTATTAACAAATTATCAAACCCTAAGGGGAGGTCATGGGCACCCTTATTTATAGCCAGTTGGTCAGAAGTACACATGACAATCTGGTCTTGCGATTGGTCTCTAAAGTGAAGACAATTGTTACCAAACTGAAAGCGTCCGTTTGCCTGCGCACATCAAAGCCCGATAAGATACAACAGGAGTTTAAGAAAGTAAAGGTTTATTTAAGGAAATGGCACCAAACTCAGAGGCACAGGTGAACTAGCGTTCTAAGACCTAGCTCACTGATGGCCCACATAAGGACAGATTATATATGTTTTAAAAATTTAATTATGGTGATTAATGGAGTTGGGGGGTCACAGGATCCACTGATTGGTTGGGCCCAGAATAGGGAGTAGTTGGCCATCATATCAGATCCCAAAGTCAGCCATGGCATCGTTCTGTCTCGTTTTGTGAGGGTATGGTAGGTAGGTCTGAAACACAACTGTGGTCAAAATTTTATCTTTTGTTTGACCAAAACTGTTTCTGTGGTGTACAAACCTGAGGCTTTGTTCTTAAGACAGTTTAATGCTGACCAGAATCTGATGTACTAAGGGCTTAAAGATTAAAGAAGGGACTGGACAAACAGAAAGAAGAAAGGATTCTATTAAAGAAATGGAGTTTCTGTGTGGTTACACAGTCTTGTAAGACAGAGGCCTTAATCTATAAGATCTGATGCTATCTCTACGCAAGTAGTGTCGGGAATAAGATAAATGTGTAGGGCACCCATTTGGTGTCGGCTTGAAAATAGGAGAATGGCTTAGTGGTTTTAGAAAATTTTCCAGACAGCCGTAGAAAACTGATATAATACCTAATTATAGACTTGTCTACCTCTGTCCACCACCACCCCCTCCTTTGATCCTCCCCCAAATCCCGTCGCCCAGGCCCAGACACTGGAAGTCCCTTCTTACTCCCTTTTACGGAAACATCCGGCGGTTCCCAAGATGTGTGTCCCCATCTGCAACAACAAGTATGTTCCTGCTGGGCTTTGGCTGGGGAGCTATGACAGTGTCTTGAGCTCATTGAGGTTTTCTTTGTTAATTACTCTCAGATGCCTATATGCATCAGTTTTACTGAATTACAAAATATTTTCCCACCCAGGTCATTTCAGTGTCAACCTAGGGGACTCACAGTTTAAAGAACCAACCCCAACCATCTTACACCACCATCCAGCAAAAGACAGCTCCGATTATGTCATGAAAATGATACCATTGTAATAATCTGGTTATTACCTAACCGTGAAGGAGTAAAAGGGAAGACTAGATATAGGCATGCCATTTATACAGCTTTGCCAGAAAGCTACACTTAACACTGTCCACGTCTGTTCCCTTTTCATCGATAGGGGAAGGGACTGGACAAAGGCAGTTTAGACGCATGCCCAGTAAGGTCTGAGTGATGCGGGAAAATGCTTGCCCATCAGCCACACCTGAAAACAGGTAACGGGCCAGATGGGCATGGCCAATGTAAATTCTCAAAATCTAAATGTATGTACTTCCAAACTAAGGAAGTTGACTCTCTCCCGACTCCTGGCTCTTAGGATTCCTGCTGCAGGGGGCCATGCTCCCCTGTGCACACATGGCACATGGCCATGTTGGGCTCCATATACGGACTAATGGACTTTAATCAATGGGGCCTGAATGCTGACCCACACCCAACTGCAACATGGAACAGAAACTCTAGACTCTGCCCTTGCTTCTGACTTTACTGAATGCCCAACTGAATCTTTTCCAATACTTGCTTAAAGGGCAGGGCACTTTGGAACCCAAGAAATGTAACTCCACACCAATAAAAAGCCTTCCACGCTCCACCCTCCCATGAGGGGCTTAGAAAATTCATTTTCTGAAGATATTGCAAGAGCCTCACTACCACTTTTGTCTGGGATGTCTGACCCATTAATTTCTCTGGCATCAAAAATATCTTCAAAGCTCTTGGTCACTTCCCCTTGTTCTACAAGTATGCCAGGTGCTTTATGTAACTTATATCCTATCATAGTTGCTTTCTGTGAACCAGAAATTAGCTTCCTCAATTTTAAGCGAAAGTTAACACCATCAAAATAAATGCTAAGACAGAATTTCAACTCAGTTCTGTCTAGCTCCAAAGCCCATCACGAAGTTTCATAAGACTTTGTTAACATAAAACATCCATTTCAAAGGACACTTCTAAACTTATGGAAATGATCTACTTGTTGTTAGGGAGGTAATTTGCATTGCTAAGTAGCTCCAGAAGACATTGAAGAAGTAGCAAAGGAAACCATACTGGGATAACAGTTAACGGAAAAAAAAAAAAGATGTCAGCTGTTCCTAAGCACATTTTTTTTTTCGTTCTGTAATTGTATAGAACACTTAAAAAGGCAACATGTTGGGTGGAGGAAAATAGGCAAAATACACCAATATATTGACTGTTTTTACAGAGTAGATGTTTTATAGATTAGATTAGCTATTAGAAAGATTTCATAAAATGACTTCAGTAAAAAAAGTTGAAAGAATGACTGAATAGTTTAATATCTTCACACTTGATCCTCACAAAAATCCTCAGAGATAAGGAAAGAGGAAGTGGCCCCAGGAGTGATTCTTTCTGATGAAGAGATGTTATCTTTCAATGTACTAAGGGTAAAGGAATCATTTCTGAAATTTTTACTTCGAAGACAAAGGCATTTATTTTTCTCCCACTGCTTACAGAGAATAGCTGGCTTCATATAAAACATACTTAGAATTGATAATTTTATGATGTAGTGCGCTTTTCTTTCTTTGATCGGCTTCCTTTTGTACTTCACAGAAAAGAATAGAACACTTTAGGGTATAATAAACGACATCCATTTCCTTTTTTTGTATTTTCTTTTTAACTTGTGGAAACATACTTTCTTTTCATAGTTTGCTTTTTTTATTTTTCAATTACAAGTTGACATTGGTTTTAGGCATATAGCATGATGGTTATGATACTGTTGTAAATAACTAAAAATTAATAATAGGAAAGGAGAAAAGGGAAGGCCAGATATTATAGGTATGTTTCCTGCAAAACACTGTGGGGAGGAGACTGGACAAAGGGAAGATAGACGCATCCCAGGAGTTAGGATGACATGGAAAAGTACCTGCTACTTGTCACACCTGGGGACAAAGGTCATTGTTCAGAATGGGCGTGGCCACTGCAAGCCCCTGAGTATTTGGGATATTTAATCCCCTGGGTAAGAAGTGCATTCTCCTGGTTCCTCTTGGCGCCCTTGGCTCCTGGCTCACGTTTGGCTTTCTGGCATTGGCCCATGTGGCCCATGGCCATGTGGACTCCCACACACAGCAGACTAATGGACTGCAACTAGTCTAATGCTGTCCTGGACCTGTCTCCAGCAAGAAAAGGAAATTCTGGACACTGGCTCTGCTTCTAGCTTTTCTAAAATGCAGCTACACTTCTTCTGTGACTGGACTAAGGAAAATGGGACTTTGGAAACATAGGGATTTACTCCCATGCAAATAAAAATCACTTGTCCTCCTGTGCAAGTCTCAGAAAATACTTTTTCTCCGGATATTGTAAGAAGTCCACCCCCAGAAGCACCCAGTGGGGAAGAGGACCCGCCCCCCCAACTTCATCCAATATTGGTTAAACATTTATATAAATTAAGAAGCGATCTTCCAAATAAGTCTAGTACCCACCTGGCACCATTCATAGTTATTGCAATATTATTGACTATATCCCTTATGCTGTACTTTACATCCCCATGACTATTCTGTAACTACTAATTTGTATTTCTTAATCCCTTCACATTTTTTCACCAAACCCCCAAACCCCCTTCCATCTGGCAATCATCAGTTGGTTCTCTATATCTATGAGTCTGTTTCTGTTTTGGTTGTTCATTTATTTTGTGTTTTAGATTCTACATACAAGTGAAATAATATAGGGATTGTTTTACTTAGCATAATCCATCTAGGTCCCATCCATGTTCTCACAAATGGTAAAATTCCTTTTTCATGGCCGAGTAATATTCCATTGTGTATATATGTATACTAGGGGCCCAGTGCACAAAAATTTGTGCACTCATGGGTCCCTCAGCCTGGCCTGTGCCCTCTCGCAGTCTGGGATCCCTCGGGGGATGTCCACCTGCTGGTGTGCCCGGCCAGCCTGGGTGAGGGGCTGATGGCTTTTTGCAGGCTGGCCAAGCCCCCAGTTGGAACCCTCACCCCATGGGGGTGTGTACAGCTTGGATGAGAGGTTGAGGGCCGTTTTCAGGCTGCCCACAGCTCCCATTGACCCAAAGTCCCAGCGAGGCTGGCTGGAATCAGGTTTCTGGGGTTTATTTATCTTCTATAATTGAAACTTTGTTGCTTTGAGCAACAAAGGCCTAGTCAGGCAAGGAAGCCTCCTGTTTCCTTCAGCTCTGTGACTTCTATAATTGAAACATTGTTGCCTTGAGCAGAGGCCCAGCCAGCCTAGGCAGGCAGTTTCCTGCGTTGCAAATGGAAGCCTCCTGTTTGCTCTAGCTACATGGCTGCCGGCTGCCATCTTGGCTGGGTTAATTTGCATACAGCCACTCTGATTGGCTGGTGGACATGGCCTGGCTGGTGGGCTTGGCTTAGGTGTCTCAGAGTGATGGTTAATTTGCATATTACTCTTTTACTAGATGTGTGTATGTGTGTGTGTGTATATAAAACATATATATACATATATATAACATATGCTTTATCCAATTGAAATGACATCTATTTTCTGAATTAAAAGACATCAATTTTCTATTTATAAAATTTAGCATTCGTATGTTTCAATTTTCTATTTTTAAAAAATTTAGTATTCATATATGTTTCAATTTTCTATTTTTAAAAAATTTAGCATTCATATATGTTTATGTAATATGTTACCATAATGGGTTAATAATAAATCATTTTATAAGGTTACTTAGTTTTCTTTTTAAAATTACAACATTAGAACAGTTGATAAATATCAGTCTGATGACCATTCTCTGGTTCCTCAGATTATACCATATCCTGCTAATTCTTGGAGAGGTGCAAATGTTCTGACCAGACCAATCTCCTACATGGTTACTCAACACTCAGGTCCACAGTCTCATGATAAGTGAGTACACTTACCTATGAGAATACCTGAAAATTTTGTCTGACTGATTCCAACTATCATCATTACAGTTTTAGACTTGAGAGCAGTAATCAGAAAACAGATCGGTAAAGTTTGCTCAGATATTTTTTAGGCACAACTTCAACCATCAGAGGGTCTTCTCACAGAGTAAGCAAATTTTGACTCTGTCACACATCAAAACACTAGTTTGTAGCCTAAAGAGTCACTTCAGTTTCAAAATATGTGTTAAGGTGGGGAAAATTTACCCATTCTTAACACTGAGAATTATGATTGCTAGTATTTCGTGTCTAAAGATCTTTTAAGCATAGGTTTTTATTTTTGTGTAAAATGTTAATATTTATGAATATATTCTGAATCACTATTAATAATTTTTTTCTTAAATTTGACACTTTAAATTTAGTCAGATTTTTAAGAGACCGAAGTTACTACGTAGGAGGCTTCTGTGTCACTCTGTCCCAAAGTTGTTCCCATCTAAAACTGTATATAAATCTGGTCACCTTGAGGATGGTACCAGGAGGAAAAAAAAAAATCTCTGGTTGGACAAAGTTCCCCTAAATCTATTCAGAACATCATAACTAATACATGATTTCATAAGATTATTGAATTTTAAATTTTATAAGTAAATTAGCACAGGATTTCTAAGTTTAAAATATGCTAAGAAGGTAAGACTGTGACTAAAGATGCCATGTTTTAAGTTAAAATTTTTTATTTTAAAAATTCATATAAGAACTAAAGCTTTCTGATATAGTAATTATTTGGCATGCATACAATGGGCCTTTAAAGTCTAGAATCCTATAGTGAGGCATGGGAGTGAAATGGGTTAAGGGGTACTAACTTTCAGTTATAAAATAAATCCGTTATGGGGATGCAACAGCATAGTAAAAATACTTAATAATACTGTGTTGTGTATTTGAAAGTTCTAAGAGAGTAAATTTTTTGGTATTTTTGTGTGGTGGGTGGTGGTGTTGTTAATCCTCACCTGAGGGTATTTTTTCCATTGATTTTTAGACAGAGTGGAAGTGAGAGGGAGAGACACAGATAGAGAAACATCAATGTAAGAGAGACACATCCCCCATGCACCCCAACCAGGGCCAGGAACCAGGGACCAAGCCTGCAACCAAAGTATGTGCCCTTGACTGGCATCAAAGCCAGGACCCTTCAGCCTGATGCTCTATCCCTTGAGCCAAGCCCGGCTAGGGCTAAGAGAGGACATTTTAAAAGTTCTCAATACAAGAAAAAATACCCTGTAACTATGTGGCGATGGATGTCAAGTAGACTGTGATCATTTTGCAATTATGCCACTAGAAATGACTAAAGAAGATGATTTAAGTGACACGAACAAACTTTAGCACATCATGGCACAGTCTCTTTCCTGAGAACTACAAAATGGGATGGAAGGCAGGAGACTCTTATAGGGTAAAGAATAAAGGACAAAGAAGAGAAAAATAGAAAATACCTGATTGTCTAGGGCCACGAGTCAACCTTGTTTGGGGTGAGAAGGCCTAGAGTTGGCTGGGTTTGGCCATTGGTTGATTAGAGAGACTGTCTCTGACCAGGAGGAATATTACAGGGAGGTGAATGTATCCAAGCTTTGGTTTGCCGATGTGGCACCCCAGACAGGAATGACTCCCTCCTGGGCCTAAAAAGTTATTTTACCAATACATTTACCAAATCGTCGTACTGCACACCTGAACCCAATATAATGTTATATGTCAATTATATCTCAATCAAAAAAAATCTAAAATTCTGGACACAAGTGCATGCACGTACACACCTCCCTCTGTCCCTTCCCCCCCACTCTCCCCTCCTACGGCTCCCACAGAAAAGAAGCAGAGTTAACAAGCAATAGGTTCAATGTCTGCTCAAATTTACAATTTGTTAAAAAGTGAGTTACTTAGAATTATTCTCTCATTGGCCATATACAATCTGGAGGAGAACAACAGCAAAAGTGCTCAATGAAACACATACAGGAAATTAGGAAGTAAAGTCTTTAAAAGTCAGATTATTCAGTTTTGTGAAGCCATTTCTAAACATTTGTCATTCTATATGCTTTCTGGCCACTGTGAGGAATAGTAGCTAAAGTGAAGCAAAGATTGTCATGGTGATGCGGACACTCGAGACTAAGAAGGTGACAATCTGAATGCCTGGAGATCAGCAACAGTCATGTGGCAACTGAGTGGCAGAGCTCAGTGAAGCTTTGCTGTGAATTCATTGAGCCAGGGACCCAAGGCCCCAGGGCGGCGGGGACAGCTCTGCGTTAGGACTCCCAAGGCTGGCTAGGATGGAGGGCGCTTGAGTGACAGTGGCTTCTGGATGTAAGTCCTTTCTTATCAGATAATTATATGGGCTGGCAGCCCAAGAGTTCTCCCGGAGAGAATCCGCGGTGCGCATTTGAAGGGGTGTTTGAATTGATAGTTCCAGCCCCTCTGAAATGAGAAATGTGAGGAGATGAAAAGAGAAGCCCCAAAGCGAGACAGCTGGCTCAGATGAAGGGAACTGGTTCTCTTTTTTCTATTTTAAGTAGGTCATTCTGTTTGTTATAAACTAAGGTGACCAGATTTTAACATTGGTAAAGCAGGACACCATTGACCGGGGGTTTTCTTTATTATTATTATTATTATTACTTAAAATAGTACAAAGAGTAGTACATATGTCTCCAAAAATGGGGACTTTTTTAAAACGCCGCGGGACGCGGGACAAATTGTTAAAAATTGGGACTGTCCAGCCAAAAGTGGGACGTCTGGTCACCTTATTATAAACTCATTGCTAAATATATATATATATATATATATAGAGAGAGAGAGAGAGAGAGAGAGAGAGAGAGAGAGAAAGAGAGAGAGAATATTCCCACCAAGCACAAAAAGAAAAATTCTCTAAAATCCAAATTGACCCAAAGGTTCCATAGCTCTCAGAAAAGAAAAAGGGCTGTTTTTATCTATTATTGAGTAAGGTGTGCTGTTTTCCCCAACTTGTCTCTTCAGGGTAAATAAGGGATAGCAGCAAGTTACGTGTGTGAAATCTGATCCTCCCAGTGTCTAGGCAACCCTGTGGGAGAAGAGGCATGGACTCTTGCAGGCCTACAAGGCAGCACTTATTTAAAAGCCCCCCTAATGATTTCAAAAGTGAACATGGCATCTGCAAATACCGAGAACACTCACTGAATTTAAGGGGCCACGAAAGCATCTTGGTACTTGTGATCGTGAGCCAGAACAATTCATTCCACGCAGTAAATGAAAGACCTTGAGCCCAAAGCTCCTAAACAATAAGCACCTGATAGCGTATCCCAAATTTGCAGCAAACACTTGCGAGTGTTCACAAAACCTAGCATTCCACAAAAGCAGTGGTTCATCCATTCTAAACCGCAACCAGAATGGAAGCAGCAGGCCTCCGGCACCAAACTGTTGTGTATGCACCATAAAATGCAGGTTCACAACTTTTTTGAGCTACAAGCGAATGCCATATCCACTGACTTTTTTAAAACAAGAGTAAGAGTAGAAACATTTCTCCTGTGCTTACAGTGGCATAAAGGAACACGGAGAAATAACACATTTTCAGCTTCTGATAGAAGCATCTACCCACAAAGATGAGATTTTGTCTTTGTTTCTTCACTTTAAATTGTTTGCTATCACAACGTCAATCAAAAGCAAATTTATTCTCCAGACAGATGCCAATCATAACTTTTCCACAGTATTTTCAAGAACCAGTCATTTGCCTAATTCACACTCCAACAGTAATTGTCTTTTCAGAGTAGCTGATAGTCATAGTTACTTCCGGTGTAGTGGGATCATTTCCTCCTGGACTCCCATTCACAAACTTACCAACTAGCAGAGGCTGTTCATAACAATTTTGCCCCTTTGATGGATTTTCTTGATTGTCACAACCTAAGAGAAAAGTGACAGTTTTCTCATTAAAAAATGTAGCATTGATAAAGTCATTCAGCCAAGTACCTTGCCCTTTTAACAATTTCTTATCCCTTGAAAACTCCAAGAAAAAGTTATGAATAATTTCCCCCAAAATAAATAGATATAGCATATAATCACGGACGTGTGTGTGTGTGTGTGTGTGTGTGTGTGTGTGTGTGTGTGTGGTTTTGGGAGGTCACATATTTCTGAAGTTCATTCATGTTGAAATTCTTGCCCATGGCTTTTGGAATGGGTTCAGTTACCCAGTAAGGTTATTGCTTGTCAGTTGTATGCTACCTATATCTGCGTGAGGCCTCAAGAAGGTGACCGTGGACAGAAAACATCTGATTCTATAACGGTTGTTCAAAATGGCATGAGTTTCATTCCCATACAATCAGTCCCAACATTATACTTCACTAGAGGCCTGGGCCACGAAATTTGTGCATGGGTAAGGGTCCCTAGCCCTGGTCAGCAATCAGGGCCAATCTGTGGGGCAACTGGCGGGGTGATCAGGCCCCTGCTGGCACCCACCTTGGTTGGCCTGGAACCGCTGGCTAGCCAGCTCTGCCCCACCCCACTGCTGCCAGTTGGGGCCTGCAGGCTGGGGGCAGCTCCTGTGTTGAGCATTTGCCCCTTGGTGGCAAGTGCATGTCATAGCGACTGGTTGTTCTGCTATTCAGTCGATTTGCATATTAGACTTTTATATAGATATATTTCTCCCCCTTAATTATCATCAAGGACAAAGCTTGAGAGAACCCCTTCCCTCCTCCACACACAACCTTAACTTCACTTTTAAAAACGTATTCCCGGCAAGAAACAAGATGGCGGCATAGGGTAGACACCGTATATGCAGCTGTGAACAACTATTTCAGAAAAACCACAAAAAGAACACACGGACACCACTCGCACACACAGGACGGCTGGCTGAGTGAAAATCCTACAACTAGAAAAGAGTCTGAGACTCAGAGGAGTGGTGGAAGCAAAGTACAGAGGTATGGAGGCGCGCGCACGGGCTCGAGGAAGGGCTGGTACCGGAGGTCGCAGTTCTTTTCCAAAATGGAGAGAGCCACAAGCTCCCAGTGGCTCTGAACTCCAGTTCCAGGCGAGTTTCTGAGGACCCAGACACCCAGAGAAGGGGGACTGACTGGCACCGGGAGGAAATTCAAAGCGAATTTCTCTCAGCGTTGCTTACAGCAATTACGCGGGACACAGAGACCTGGTGTCTCTCAGCACAGGGCTGAGAAGCGCCATAGCTATTTGCTCCGCCCCGCCCGGTGAACTCCCCGAGGTCCCGCCCCTCCCAAGTGCGTCAGAGGCTTCTGCAGCAACACCTCCTTAAAGATACAGGAGCCAGCCTCACCCAGTGGCCAGAGAGGGACTAACCTAAACAAAACAGATCCACAAGGAACACACTCGGGGCAGATGCAGTGAGCACAAAAGCTCCACTGAAACAACTCTTGCCCCATAAGGGTGTCTCCAGCACAGAAGT
>PVJC01044864.1:0-13928 GCA_004026665.1 Murina feae | reverse complement strand
TCTGTGCTGTAAATGTGGTGTGTGCTGGTGTAAAAGTGATTTTATGTTTGTTTGTTTCTGTTTTTGTTTGTTTTTTAAACGCTTCTAAACCTCTCCCACATTTCCATGGCGATTCAAAGTTTTTAAGTGGGAAATGTTATCTTATTGTTTAAATATGTCTCTTTGTTGTTTGTTTAAACTGTTTAAAGAAATTTCTGTTTGCGTCTCTTAAAAAATATGAACGTATTGCTAATCTGAGGAATGTTAATTATTTACATGTCACCTAAAAATTAAGGCTAAGAGTTCTAACTAACTGAAAAGAAAGTATGGCTTTGTTGTAATGGAGGAAGTTAAAGAGAATTGTTGAAAGAAAGTTGAATGGATGACAAGCCAGTAAGCCAGAACAAGTAGAATAGGGAAACTGATCAGAAATCCTGTCTTCCCTAAATCAAGAAGCCATCTTGTAAACCCTGTCTTCCCCAAATCCTTAAATCCTATCTTCCCTAAACCAAGGACACTTGGGAGTAAATGATTTGCATTTTGCCTCCCTAAACAGATGTTGAATAGCTTATGTCGATGTACTCAGGGAGACTGCCAGCAGAAATCTGATAGTGTTATCTGCTGTCCACATCCAAGGACAAATGAAGTTAGAAAATAAGCCTTATTTCAATTAGTTCTTTTATTCAGGTTTTTTTTAAAGGAGGTAAACCTTCCTACAACATGGATAATAGCTCCTCCTCAAACTCTACTGTCTTAGAACGTAAGAAATTTTAAAAAGAAGATAGTTTTTAAAGCTAGTTATTTCTGAAAGTTATAGAAATATTTGTGTCTAATACACTTTGATATAAAATCAAGTTTGAATCAAGTTTGACAATCTTTCAAGAGTTTAAATTTTAAGAAACTTACTCTTGACCTAGAATTGGATTTAGATAATCCCAATAGGCTCTGAAATGCCTCAAATGTTTGTTTTAAAAATTTATACTGAAGGTACTTAGGAGTCTTTGTCAAACAGTTATAATTAATAGTTATTAGTTATAATATTATAGAATATTGGGTTTTACAGAAAGAATTTGCCTGTGATTATAGTGTGAAACTAATTCCCTGGAAGTTAAGAAAATTCTGTGAATTAGAATGGCCAGCCTACTGTGTGGGTTGGCCCTCAGAGGGAACTCTAGGTGTTTCAACTGTCAGGGCCCTCTCTGAGCTCATCACGGGTGACCCTGGTCATCCTAACCCATTTTCTTACATAGCTCAATGGCTAGAAATAGCTCAGCACAGACATTATTTTTTTTTAATTGATTTTTCATAGAGAGGAAGACAGAGGGATAGAGAGTCAGAAACATTGATGAGATAGAAACATCGATCAGCTGCTTCCTGCACACCTCCCACTGGGGATGTGCCTGCAACCAAGGTACATGCCCTTGACCAGAATTGAACCTGGGACCCTTGGGTCCGCAGGCTGATGCTCTATTCACTGAGCCAAACTGGTTAGGGCAGCACAGACCTTCTTGAATCTGGCTCTGCGTGTATAAGAAGGGACATAGTAAGGTTTTAGTGGCAGGAGAACAGAAGCAGGTCCCTCAGCAGGAAGCTCAGCCCCCTGTTCTACAGGAACACCACCCCCCTCCAGGAAGTGCTGCCAGTTTTACCACCTTGATATGTGTCTCAAGTGGCACCCAGTGCTCCTTTGCCTGGTAAGGGAAGCTTAGATACACCACCTCCTTCCGACTCCCCCTAACCAGACTCTCCAGAGCCAGTTGGACAACAATTGCACTCAACTGATCAGGAACCCAGGGCACCTTCAGTTTTCCAGATGCCACTCTAAGAAATTCGGGTCCCCCAGTATTGGGAGAAGATGGGACCCTACAAGAGGGGAGATTGGTCTTTTACTACCAGCTGTTCACTACGACTGATCTTTTGAATTAGAAGCATTACTCATAAGCCCACCTGGATCGATTGCAAGCACCCTGATCACTGCAGCTGTCATAGATGCTAACTCCCAGACCCTCAGGCAGGAAGGAAAGGGAGACAGCAAGGAGCCAAGTCAGGAAAAGGAAGGACAGATCTTAAACCGGACCAGTTTGCCTGTTATAAAGGATTAGGACATTGAAAGAATGAATGTCTGAGCCACCAGAAAAAAGCAGGTAAGGCCACCCTAACCATCCAGCTGCTATCAGCCAGAGCCACTTGAGGCTGACCTCATAGGATTAATGGCAGCTGACTCTGACCAGAACAGACTGGGCTCTTTCCACCTGGGAAATGGTTTCTTTCCATGGATGAAATGAAAATTGGGGACAAGACTGTGAGCTTTATGGTTGATACAGGGGCAGAGCACTGGGTAGTTACTCAGAAAGTAGCTCCCCTCTAAGGACAGGAAGTCACCATTATTGGAGCTACCAGGGACCACACCCACAGACCATTCTGCTACCCCCATCGATGTCAGTTAGATGGCCACCAGGTGGTTCATGAATTCCTGAATTAGAGAAGGAATTCCCACTGATCTGGGCAGAAGGAAATTCCCTGGACCTACCTAGGAATCATGCCTCAATGCTAATTGACTTGAAGCCTGGGGCACAGTCTATAAAAGTTCACCATTATCCAATTCCTAGGAATGCATGCCCAGGTATCCAGGGCCACCGAGAATGACTGCTTCAATGGGAACTTCTTAAGTGGTATCAGTCTCCATGGAACACCCCTCTCTTACTGGTCAAGAAGCTTGGAACCAGGATTACTGCCCAGTACAAGACCTGTGGGGCTGTTAATGAGGCCGTTATAACCCTGCATTCGGCAAATCCATACACTCTCCTGGGACTCATTCCATTAGAAGTGGAATGGTTTACATGTCTGCCTTAGATCTAAAAGATGCCTGTTTCTGCCTTCAGCTGGCACCTTCCAGTCAGTCCCTGTTTGCCTTCGAGTGGCAAAACCCAATCACAGGGGCTAAGGGACAGTTCACCTGGACCAGATTGCCACAAGTGTTCAAGAACTCCCAGCTCTTTTTAGTGACGTGCTAGCAGCAGATTTGTCCAAAATCCAGGACAGGATGTGCGGTGCGTTCTACTGAAATATGTAGACGACCTCCTACTGGCCAGCTCCACGCGAGCTCGGTGTTGGGAAGAAACATGAGCCCTTCTAAGACTCTTAACTGAAGCAGGTTACCAAGTATCCAAAAGGAAGGCTCAAATCTGTCATAAGGAAGTAAAATATCTAAGTTTCCGAATTAAAACAGGCAGTACGTGCCATACCAGTCCTCAGCACCCGGGGACAGATTTGGGAATTCCTAGGGGCAGCAGGGTTCTGTGGAATTTGGAGCCCAGGATTCTCAGATCCAGCTAAGCCCCTCTATGAAACCTTAAAAGGAGAGGAAAAGACACCCTTTAACTGGGGTCCTGAACAGGAAAAAGCCTTCGTTACCATAAAGACAAACCTCACTGAGGCACTGGCCCTAAGGCTCCCAGATGTGACCCAGGACTCTAGCCTTTTCATTGACAAGAACAACGGGGTAGCCCTAGGAGTTCTGACTCAGGAGTTGGGATCCTGGCAGAGGCCAGTAGCTTACCTGTCCAAACAGATTGACCCGGTTGCCTCCGGGTGGCCCCCATGCCTCAGGGCCCTTGCAGCTACTGCCTTATTAGTCAAAGAGGCAGACAAGCTCACTCTGGGACTAAGCTAAGTTAAAGTGCCTCATGCTGTTGTCACCCTAATGGAAGAAGCTAAGTGGCAACATTGGCTGACTCATGCTTAGATGGCTCAATACCAAGGGTGCCTAGGTGAAAATCCATGAATGAGATTAAAGGCAATAAGAACTCTTAATCCTGTCACTTTCCTACCCACTGCAGAGGGAGCCCCTGAGCATGATTGTCTAGAAATCCTAGAGGAGGTTTACTCCAGCCAGTCAGATCTAACAGACAGGCCTCTACAGAATCTGGACTTAGTATTGTTCATGGACGGCAGTAGATGAAGGAAAAGGATAAGCTGGGTATGCAGAGGTATCAAACTTTGAGATAATAGAGGCACAGGCCCTGCCTGAAGGATCGTCAGCACAGAGAGCAGAACTTTGAACCCTAGTCAGAGCCTTAAACTCAGTAAGGCTAAGTATACCAACATCTACACTGACTCTTGCTATGCCTTCACTACCTGCATATCCATGGGGCCATATACAAGGAAAGGGGGCTCCTTATGGCCAGAGGAAAAGGAATAAAAAAATCAGAATGAGATCTTAAAGTTACTAGAAGCAGTCTGGGAGCCCAAGGAAGTAGCAGTCATCCATTTTAGAAGGCATCAGTGGAGAAAAGACTCCATGTTAGAAGGGAACTATCATGCAGATGCAGCGGCAAGGCTAGCTGCTAAGGAGCCGGTGGCAGCATCGCGGATCATGCTGGTTCCTGAATTACCTGAACCTTTGAAATACACCCCTCAGGAAGAGGAATGGGCCTAATGAGAAGGGGGTAAAAGGACGAAGGAAGGCTTTTGTTTTTTTCCTCTTCATACAAGTTTGGCTGGAATCCCAGACTGGTACCGGGGGACCTTCTCTGCCCTTGCTACTCTGACGACTCCCTTGGGGGAGATGGTGAAGACTCCGGATACTGAACCCCCTTTTTCGTCCTTCAGCAGGAAGAAGCTAGAGCGATCATCAACCTTATCCCCAATTCCTGAGTCTTTTGTCAGCCTAATGGAAGAAGCTAAGGGGCAACATTGGCTGACTCATGCTTAGATGGCTCAATACCAAGGGTGCCTAGGTGAAAATCCACGAATGAGATTAGAGGCAGTAAGAACTCTTAATCCTGCCACTTTCCTGCCTGTACTAAGAATAGCTTGTGGAACAAGGAGGGGAAGGAAAAGAAAAATGGGGGTGTAGCGGGGGGCTTGCAGCCTAGTTCAGTATCTGGAAGTAGTCTTACTTCCCCACTCTGAGTGACTTGGACAGAGCTGGGGGGACGTTAGGGGCTGCCACAGGAAGCCATATATAGGTCTGAGCCTTCCCACGAGTACAGTTCATGTTTTGGATCTGGAATTCCCCTAGACTAGCAGATCTGCGCAATAAAGGTTAAGCTTTCCTCCCTCAGTGCTGGCTGATCATTCTCCCTTGCGTTCTGCCACAACACTTCTACTGAGTGTGCTCCCAGGAAGTGACTTAAGCTCATTCTTGTGTGACAGATACAGACTAATACAAACACCATGGAAGCAGAAACCTTGTCATGTGATT
Organism: Murina feae; assembly: GCA_004026665.1. Classification (NCBI taxonomy): domain Eukaryota; kingdom Metazoa; phylum Chordata; class Mammalia; order Chiroptera; family Vespertilionidae; genus Murina; species Murina feae. Next base: position 8,743 of record PVJC01044864.1, on the reverse strand, counting down.
CACCCCATTCGTCCACTGCTCAGCACAGTGCCTGGCACAAAGAAGGTGTTCAACAGACATTTCCTGAGTCAATTACTATTTATGGTAGCTTGGGTTAGGGTTAAACCAAAGAAACATTGCTAACTGCTGAATTTTGGTGTTAGGGGCAAAGTTCAGAAACGTTTTTGGAACTAGACTGTCTCCTTTTGTGCTTTTGAAACATGAGAACCCAGAGAAGGGGGTAATTTCGTAGAAGCAGTCTGCTGTGTGTGTAGCCTCCACATCTCAAATTTCTTCCAACCCCTAAAATATGAAAGCTAATGGTTTCAGTGTTTATGGGTAGTCTTGCCAGCCCAGCCTCAGCCAGGCCTTGCTCTGCTCTGTGGCCCCCGGTGCTCTGGGTGGAAGGGCGGACACCCAGGTCCTGGGGGCTGTGGACCAGAGCCTCCCTCTCGGGACCAGAGCCTCGCCATGCTTGTCAGCCTCTCTGTCCCATGCCAGCACTCCTGGAGGCGCTTCTGCCCGGGGTGTGGGCTGCTCCTGGGCGTGGAGGCTTCTGGGAGGTACCATCTGCTGCTGCCCAGCGTCCCGGTTCCCATGCGAGGCTCCTGCCTTTCTTCGCTGCCTGGAGTCTGTGCTGTAACTGCCAGAGAAGCTGGGACTCTCCAAGTAAAGCTCTGGAATCTTTTGCTTTGCATCTTTTTTTTCTTTTCTTTTTTAATCCTCACCCGAGGATATTTTTCCATTGATTTTTAGAGAGAGTGGGAGAGGGAAAGTCGGGAAGAAACATCCATGTGAGAGAGACACATCAATTAGTTTCTTCCTGCACATGCCCTGACCAGGGCCTGGACTGAGGAGGAGTCTGCAACTAAGGTACGTGCTCTTGGCCAGAACTGAACCTGGGACCCTGGTCTACAGGCTGACCCTCTATCCACTGAGCAACTGGCCAGGGCTAACACTCTGAAATCTTGAGTAGCCTTCAAGAGGCCGCACAGCTGTCTCTTGAGGCATGAGGGCCCCCTCATGGGTCCTGTTTCATTGTCAGCTCAGGGAGAAGCCCTGGTAGAGAAGAGCAGGCAGCGAGGGTGGGAAAGATGACAGGCATCGCCTTCCACACCTTCAGGCTCTCCCCAGAGCCAGAAGAACGGGGTGGGTGAGCTAATAGTGACCCCTTGGCCACCACACTTAATTCTTAAGGAAATTCTTGGTGAACAGGATGCAGTAGATTCTATTTAAATGTATGGCTCTGGCTCTGTGCGCCCTTGGACCAGTATGCTGTTTTCCCAGGCCGCCTCCCCTCTGTCCAGTCTACTTGAAAAACTTTCATCTCTGTGCAGCGCTTGCTCCCTCCTCTGTATGAAGATCTGTGTGAGTTACCTGAGTCATTTGTTTGCCCTCCCAATGCCTCTCTCCCGGGCAGCCCACCCACCTGGGCCAGATCCGCGAGGCCTTTACAAACCTTCGGGTGACAGAAGTGCATCTGCTTGAAGATTGTCCCTTGGCCAAAGTAGGGGCAGCAAGTCCAAGCAGGAGACGTGTGAGAGCCACCAACTTCTTGGTCAGGGGATGCCCACAGACCCTTCTTTCCTGGAAGTCCCACCAGCGCAGGGTGGACTGGGGTGGACACTTCCTCTCAGGCAGTGCTGAAGCCAAAGGGATGCTTGATGCCTGCGTGCTTTCTCAGCACCACACAGCCAGCAGCACTGGTGCCAGAGGCTGCAGGAGCCTGGTCCCAGCTCCTCATTAGTGATCGCACACCCCCCACACCTGCAGGACCCACTCATAAAGCCAGCATTCATGGGCTTGGCACACCCTGCCTGGGAACCACCAGGACGGCCTCAGCCATTGTATCTTAGATAAAAGCATTCTCTTACCCAGGAGGCCTCTAAAAATTGGAGCAGGCTGTGATTTCAGCTCCACACTGCGGGGCACTGAAGAGAAAAGTGTCACCTCATCTCCTCTCGCTATGGAGTCAGTGCACGCAGGGCCGGAGTTCTGGGCAACCCTCTTCCAGGCCCCTCTTCGGAGTGAGAGGGCACTGTGGGCACGCGCTGACTGTGAGGGATGGTGGCCAGCAGCACGCGGGCCTGCTCTCCTGTGTGCTATGCTGATCCACTGCCAGGTGGCAGGAACCAGAGCGTGGGTGGTCTGCGTCATTCATTCTAGGTGCCAGAGTGCTCCTGCCACTTGTAAAATCAGCACCAGGATCAATCCAAAAGACCAATGATAATAAATAACAGACAAAATAACATCTTGATCCAACATATGGAATTTAGTTATAATCTGCTTCTTTTTTACCTTTTTTTTTTCTTTTAAATGCTCACGATAAAGTGCTCACCATGGCTGCGCTGGCCCAGGGAGACTGGAGACCAGCGCTGCGCAGTGCGACTGAGCGGATGGGCGGGCCAAGCACCCTCAAAAGTGCCCTGAGGACCATGGCACAGAACTGGTAATGAGGGCATCTGAACATCTGAAAGCCGAGCTCCTAAAGACCCAGAGATGCTTTGTCTAGAGAGGCGGAGGGGAGCTATGTCGAGCTGCTAGCAGGTGATGCTGGCCTGGATAACTTAGTAGGGTTTTACTTGAATGTGTGAGTGTGTGAATGTGAGTGTGTGAGTATGTGAGCGTGTGAGTGTGTGTATGTGCATGCATGTGTGTGCAAGCGTGTGAGTGTGTGCAAGCATGTGAATATGTGCATGTGCATGTGTGTGTGCATTTGTGTGTATGTGTGTGTTTGGGTGGGGCCCCGGTGAGGGTCCCAGATATCCCTTCTCTTCTGCCTGGGAGAGAGCTTCCATTGCTCAGGTAGACTCGTGGGTGCTCCTGCTCAGAGAACACTCTGTGCATGAGAAGCAGTGCTCAGTGGGTTCACCCTCATACGTATAAACACACACCATCATCAACTCACTGAGTTTAGAAAGGACTTTTAATGGGTTATCTGGCTCCCTTCCTTGTCAAGACAAAGTAGGTTCCCTTGTTAATAAACTGTAGCAACCACATGGATGGCTAGACTCTGTGGTTAGATAGAAATACTTTTTTGGTCTTTGTTATTTTTTTTTCTTTTTTATTGGTTTCAGAGAGGAAGGAAGAGGGAGAGAGAGATAGAAACATCAATGATGTGAGAAAATCATTGATCAGCTGCCTTCTGCACATCCCCCATTGGGGACTGAGCCTGAAATCCGGGCCTGTGTGCTCACCGGGAATCAAACTGTGACCTCCTGATTCATTGGTCAATGCTCAACCACTGAGCCACGTCAGCCGGGCTTGTCTTTGGTTATTGATTCAACCAGTACAAGGGAGTGAAAATTAAATGGCTGAATCTAAGTAATTATAGTCTAAACTTCTCTATATGTCATTACTATGAAAGGTGTGGGGCCACAAGGGGAGCTGTGGAGAGGACAGGGCGATGGTGCTGATCCTACGCATCCTCAAGGTGGAGCAGTAGACATGCACAGTGTTGCCCATAGACTCTGGGCCGGACTCCTCTGGCTTGAATCCCACACTGGGCCCTACAGCTATGTGATCTTGGGCCTGATTTTTACCTCTCCATCTTTCCAAGTTAAAGTAGCTTCTTTATCTGTAAAGTTGCTAGCCTCAGAGGGCTATTGTAAGTATCAAACAAGTTAATATACAGAGCACTTTAAACAGTGCCCAGCTCTGTCATGTTAGTTGTCACTGGGGAGATTACCCAGGTCATTAGTTATTAATAACTAATTTTTATGTCATCTATTGTATCTCCTAGGCATGGTTGCTCAACTCTGTTTAATAATAACAACTATTAAGTGCTTAAGTGCTTACTCTGTTCCAGGTACTGTGCATGCTCAACTCTTTTTTTAAATCCCTACCCGAGGATATGTTTTTCCATTGATTTTTAGAGAGAGTAGAAGAGATGGAGGAGGGGAAGAGAAAGATAGAAACAGCGATGTGAGAGAGACATTGATTGGCTGCCTCCTGCATGCAACTGGATCAGAGCTGAGGATTGAACCTGCAACCAAGGTATGTGCCTTTGGGAATCAAACCCATGACCTTTCAGTCATGGGCTGACTCTCTAACCATGAAGCAAACCAGTCAGGGCTCCACTCTTTTAATAGGTCTTCCATTTTCCAGAAGAGAACACTGAGATTAGAGAAAGTAATTACTTTAACATCACACAGCTGAACTTACTTCAGTAGGGCTCTGGAGCCCGCTGAGCTTGCCCCTTGAGTGTGGTGCCATGGTGGTGGTTGGGTGGTGCTTTGATGTGATCTGGAGCTGTGCACTGAGTGTGCTGGCTCTGGGCCTCCAGGAAGTGCAGGCCAAGGTCAGTTGACACCTGTGTCCTGCTCAGGGCCACCCGGCATGAGTTACAAAGCAATCTGCAGATGGCTGTTACTTGTGCTGGGATTGGAGGTGCCCAGGAAAGGCTAAGCTGTAAGCAAGGTGGGCTGCTGCTAGTACCTGACCTGGGGCCACTTCGCAAAAGGCATGGGGCATGCCAAGGCCAGATGTTGCTTGTTTGAGAGATTTTAGGAAAGTCTGAAGCATGAGCCAACACAGCCATTCTTATGGAAAAGTCCCTGGGAACAGCTTGGGTGGATGCTAAATTTGGGTGGGCAAGATCTCAGGGAATCACCAAGGCAGGGCAAACAATGTGAGTCAGGTGGATAGAGACTTAGATATGGCTCCTGCTTGCCAGCTCCATGGTGTAGTGGTGGCTCATAAAGAACAATGGCCTCTGTCAGTACTTCTGTCTAAAGAGAGCTGGCCCCACCAGCCCTCACCCTGATGCCAGACAATTCAGTTCTTCCCCACATGTCCCTGGTGCCATTTGAGCTGCTGCCCCAGTGCTGGAGCATAGAGGGTGTCTAAGTCCATAAGTTCTATGCTTTGGGGTGGGCCCCTGCATAGCTGTCCCTCCACAGTGGTTGGGAGTTATAGCCAGTCTTTGTAGCACATTGATTTGGCCATAAATCCTTCCCATTGACATGCCAACAATAATCAAGGCTCAACTGCAATAGGAGGTTGGTAGTACCTAGAGCACCCAGCTTGGACTTTGCCACTTGATCCTAAAGAACATCTTTGACATAAGTCCACTCTATCAAGCCTGGGAGATGTAGCAGCTCTACCTAAGGCATAGAAACCAACACAGGGAAGGATACAAAGAAACATGTCCCAAATGAAAGAACAGAACAAAACTTTAGAAAAAACACAAACCCTAAACAAAACGGAGATAAGCAATCTACTAAATGTAGAGTTCTAAACACTAGTTATAAGGATGCTCAATGAACTTATTGAGAACTCAACAGCATAAAAAAAGGACCAGTCAGAAAGGAAGGCTATACTAACTGAAATGAAGAATAACAGCTGTAGAGTAGATGAAGCTGTGATTCAAATCAGTGATTTGGAATATAAGGAAGCAAAACACACCCAAGCAGGAAAGCAAAAAGAAAAATGAACTAAAAACTATGAAGGTAGTATAAGGAGCCTCTGGATAACTTCAAGAGTACCAACATTTGCATCATGGGGGTGCTGAAAGGAGAAGAGAGAGAAAGAAATTGAAAACCTAGTCACAAAAATAGCGACAGAAAACTTCTCTAATTTGGTGAAGGAAATAGACATATAAGTCCAGGAAGCAGTGATTAACAGGGGATCCCAAAGAAGGTGAATCCAAAGAGGCCCACACAAGACTCATTGTAATTAAAATGCCAAGGATTAAAGACAAAGAGAATTTTTAAACTAGCAAGAGAAAAGCAGTTAGTTATCTACAAGGGAGGTCCCAGGAGAATGGCAGCTGATTTCTCAACAGAAACTTTGCAGACCCGAAGGAATTGGCAAGAAATACTCAAAAGTGATGAAAAGCAATGACCTTCAACCATGATTACTCTACCCAAAAAGCTACCATTAGAATCAAATGACATATGAAGAGCTTCCTAGATAAGAAAAAACTTTAAAAGTTTATTACATGAAATGTTAAAGGGTCTTCTTGAAGGATAAGTATAAGAATGAGAATAATAAATATGAACAATAAAATGGCAATAAATATGTATTTGTCAACAATTGAATCTAAAAAAAATAAAATAAACACACAAGCAAAACAGAAACTGACTCATAGATACAGAGAATATTTCAACAGGTGCCAGATGGGAGGGGTTGAGGGATGGGTGAAAAAAGGGCAGGGATTAAAAAGCACACATTGGTTGTCACAGAATGGTCATTGGGATGTGAAGTACAGTGTAGGGAATATAGACAATAACTAGGTATGGTGTCAGGTGGGTATGAGATTTACTGGGATGACCATTTTGTAAGCTATATAATGTCTAATGACTGGGTTGTACACCTGAAACTAATACAATATTAAATGTCAATTGTATTTTTAAAAAATCATAAAGCTAATAAGTAGTAGATCTAGCATTAATCCAAGAAGATTCTAGCAACCACAGTTTTAATTAACAAGTCATTCCACCTGTGTTATTTTCTAAAGAGTTAAAAGCTATGACACATGTTGTTTTCCATCTTTTTTTATAGTTGTTCTTAGTGTTTGGATCAATACTTTTGAATATGGTGCAGGCAATGCTGAAAATTAGCACATACTCCTGTTCGTAGAGAAGCACGTGGGTGGGGACAGCAGTGCAGAGAGCTCTGTTCTGTGATTGACCTCCCTGAGGTCACGCCTGCCCCAGGGCAGAAATATTTATGGTAAGAGAGTGGTTGTTCTATAATTCCATTGTCAACATGAAGATCCTACATCTGGATGATCTACCCCAAACACTGGTTTTCTCTTCAAACTTGTTGTGGTTCTGGAAAAGGCAGCGTTTATTTGTTGATTATTACTTTGATTACTCTGGGTACTTAAATGGGTAGTGTTTATGCATTTTATGTTTAATCTGATATTTCCAGGGGAATGGTAAGAAAAAACATAATGTCAAGACTGCATTTCACCAATTTCCATATTCAGTTTGCAGATGAGAAAATGGAGTCCAAAATGTGAATGAATTCTTTCCAGGAGCCTTAGTGTCAGAAAAATGCTTCCCGGTGCCCAGCCTCCTGCAGCTCAGCTCTGAGCCTGTGACTGTCCCTGCGGCTTCAGCTTCCCAACTAAATGCTTCAAGGACCAGAGAACGGACCCCCCAGAGTTACCGCAGTTGAGTCAGTTTTTGCTACACACCTTGATTTAGAGGACAATTCCTGGTCTTAGGACTTAAAGAGCTTCTAACTGTCAGCCTCAAGATGGAAACCCATATTTCCTACACATTGGAAGAAGGATGCTCATGTTTCAGGTATTATTGGTGTTAAAGAAGCTGTTTCAATATTGACTACATGTTGGACTCACTTCAGTGCTTAAAAAGGTATCACAGAGTTTCCAGTTTAGTTAGTGTGGGGTGCATAGTGAGCACAGGCTTTTTAAAGAACCCAGTATACCACCACAGCCAGACACGTGTTCCCAGTGTACACCGAGGCTGAAAACCACTCACTCAGATGCCTGGGCTTTTATTAGCTGTAAAGGATTCATAAGGGAGGTCAGCTTCACCTTTTATAGGCAGCTACTTGAGGCCTTGAAGAGGAAATCAGAATGAGAACAAAGAAAAAGGAAGTTAAGGCCTAAGCAAGCATTCCGAATAAAGGTTCATTGTAACCAAGCCCAGGAGAGGAGTGCCGCTGGGAAGCCTGCCCCTGGCTCTGTGACTGCCCAGTAACTCACACCTGACTTGGATTCCGCAGCTGTTCTCAGTGCAGGCCCAGCCGCCCCCAATGGGACTTATTGTAGAAACACGTCTCGTTCACAGAACTCACATGCAGGAGCCCGGAGATTCCACACTGTAAATTAAAACCTCGTGCATATTAGTTTGGTAAATTCAATTCCAAAGCATTTGGCTTCTCCAAATAGGCCATTTTCATTAGAAATAGGAGGTTGAAACACAATGAGAAGGAAATAGGTCTTTTATATTAGCCCTTCCTACTTCTGGTAGGAGGTCTTGACACAAAGGTAATAAAGGAAATACGTTCTAATAAAATGCCTAGGCTTCCCGTAGGCTTGGTGCTGGCATGTGTGGAAGGGAGCAGGAGAGGGGGGCAAGCAGGCAGGAAAATGAGAAGGGAGGAGGAGTGAGGGGCAAGCAGGCAGGAAGGTGAGGAGGGAGCAGGAAAGGGGGCAAGCAGGCTGGGCAGTGAGGAGGGTGGGACTCTGGGTGAGTTGGAGCTGGAAATTTCTTAGAGAGCATCTTTTGATGTCCAGACAACTAGTAAAAGACCAGCTCAAAGTTTATATATTCTTAAAGGCATTTTTGTAGATTTTATTTCAAGTTGACAGTAGGAAAGGAAACAGCCTGGTCAGTGTGCCTCAGTGGCTGAGCATTGACCTAGGAACCAGGAGGTCACAGTTCAATTCTTGATCAGGGGTTGTGGCCTCGATCCCCAGGAGGGGGCGTGTAGGAGGCAGCTGATCATGATCCTCGTCATTGGTGTTTCTCTCTCTCTCCCCCTCTCCCTTCCTCTCTGAAATCAATCTAAACTAATAAAAGCGAAATATTAAAATTAACCGTTTCTCCGAGACAGGGTAAGCCACGCCCACCAGCCAATCAGAGCGGTTGTATGCAAATTAGCCCAGCCAACATGGCGGCCGCCACTCCCGGACCTGAGTAAACAGCCCTTTCCATTGCGGCAGGAGGGAAAGTGAAGCTGCGCCCTTCAGCTCAGCTCCGATTAAACTGCCTCTAGCGAAACACAGCTTTTTGAAACATTGTAACAATCATAGAATCCTCCGGAGCTGAAGGAGAGAGCAGCTCCG